>APFE030553884.1:47827-60147 GCA_000404065.3 Pinus taeda | reverse complement strand
ATTCATGAATCGCCCCCCCCCATCTGAGAAGCTAAAACCATTAAAGAGATCCTTGACCTATTCTCTGAGGCCCCAAGCATGACCATCAACCAAGAAAATTCCTCAATCTTCTTCTTCAACACCCCTCTAATTACTCGAAGAAACATTGCCAGAATCCTAGGATTCTTGGCCTTAGCTCTTCCATCCAAATATTTGGGTGTCGCACCAACTGACTTAGCCATCAAGCATTCCTCTTGGCGCAATATCCTTGATAAATTAAATTGTTTCTTAGATATTTGGACCTTCTTCTCCCTCAACATAGCGGGAATGCTTGTTCTCCTCAAATTGGTTGCTCCAATCTCTACCACTATACCTATTTTTTGTGTTTTATGCGGAAAAATGGGTCCTAAGAAACATCAAGGCTCTTCAAAGTGCCTTCCAATGTGGTGGTAACAATCCTAATAAAAAATGGCCCCAGGTTAAATGAGACACCCTATGTCTCACGCAGGCTGAAGGATGTTTAGGTCCGCGTGACCATGAACTCACCAGCAAAGTCCTAGGAGCAAAAATATTGTGGAACTGGGTCAATTACTCCACAAATCTGTGGGCCCATCGATGGAAGAAAAAAATACCAATGAAAAAGAAAAACAAAGTCTGATCTAATTGTCTTCCACCGAGCAAGGCTCATTAATTTGGAACATGGATAGCTCCAACAAAGAAATCTTCAAGTCACACTACTTTTGGGAAGTAAGAAATGACCAATCAGCTAGGTTATGGGAGGATTCTTGGCAACAAGTTTCAATTCTAGAATATACCTTTAAGCTCCTCTCAGTGAAAGGAAATGCTCACCTAGAAGGAAGAACCCATGTCAATCACTACTGGACAAAGGTTGATACCATCTCTACCAAGTAATGGATTCACCCAGACAAATGGAAATAAGTTGATCAATAGGAAGATCCCCTTCCCTTATGGTCATAGTTCAATCGGCATCAAATAAAAAGATCATAGAGACCTGACATCCTTCAATGGGGCTACAAATCGATTGGCTCCTTCACAATCAAGGAACCCTACCATCTAGCCCAACCAACGCTGGACTTCAGGGATTTGGCCTAAGGGATTTGATATGGTTGTTGGAAATAATAAGAATCATCACCTAGGAGAACCTCCTCAAAAGGGATTTATCCAACCATCATGGTGTTGCATTTGCAAGTGACAACCTAAAACTATTGATCACCTATTGGGCACCTGTGGGCTAACTAACAGTCTTTGGGAAAAAATATTAATTGGATTTAATAGGCTGGTCACAAATCTTGAATACATTGTGCTCACCCTTAAATTTGGGCCTAATAACCCCTTCCAAAGCCCTCTCCTCAACAAAATTTGGAAATTAACACCCAAGATTCTGGTCTCGGCTATTTGGAAGGAGCACAATCAACAAATTTTCATTTAAAAACACTCTGACCTTAACAACCTCCAGATCGTGATTCACACACAACTCGAAGAAATAGACTTTCTATCTCCCTAGGATGCAAACGATCTCCCTACTCTCCCTTAAGAGAAGTTGACCCTCCACTGGTTGGGTTGCTCCCATCCTCTCACAACTATGACATGGAAATTACATGAAAAAAAATTATCCTTTTTTTACCATACCAACATTGCAAATTAATTAACTTTCACATTATTAAAAAAAAATCTTTTTATATTAATTCTAAATTATATTAAAAATTTATTTCCATAACCTTAATCCTAAATTAATGTGACTTATTTTTTTATAAAATTATCTCAGTCCATAGCTTAAATGATGCTAAATACCAAGTATTTAACTTTTTCACTTACATTGCTTTAATTCTCGTTCACTAACTTTTACCAATAGTTAAGTGTTATCTCATTCTAATAAAAATTACTTTTAGAAGTTCTATTACGTGTGCAGTTTAATTATTTAATATTTTTGTTTTTTTTAATTGTAGTTTGGCAATATAATTTCTGGTGAGATTGTGAATTTTAGTTATTTAAAATGTATTTTTGAATGCATAAATGAATTCAATGCCCTAAAACCTTTCTAGGATATTTAGAGTATGTAGACTACACATCTCAAACTTACGATTCCACAAATTCCTTTCATATTTTAGACAAATCGACTTGAAAATATACATATAAAATGATCAAAATATAGAAGAGTTAGGGTATAAAATGGGTTATTGTGATTTTCTAGACCCCTAACAACAGTTTAAAAACTCCAATTTCTAACATAATTTACATTACAATAAATGAATGTTTAATTAATTAAATAAAAATAATTTTGTTCTTAATTTATTTGAAATATTTAATATTTTTGTATTAAAAAATAATTGTGATTATTATTTCGGAAAATAATGATTTTATCCAAAATATTTACTAAAAAAAAAAAAAAAAAAAAACCATATAATTTTATGTAAAAGAAGGGGGCCTCAAGAAAATTTGAAATGTAAGTGATGTATATAATGAGCCAAGATCCTTTTAATTCAGATTTACCAGGGTCTAGAGTATCAAATATCTTTCCCTCTAAAAAGTTTTTCATCTCGAAGATTTGATCCCTCTCGGGGGCTTGTAGATCCAAGTTAAGATGGATCTAGGTTGGTTTAATTATTAATTTAATTATTATTATTATAATTAGTTATTTATTTTGTTGAATTGAGGCTTTTATGATCCATATCAAGTTTATGAGAAATTCTTCAGCGTAAATCGATATTACATTTGTCGACGCGTTTCGAACCAACCACTATGGTTCATCATCGGGACAAGTTGAAGAATGAGATCTAGGTTGCATGTTAAATAGTCAGAGCAGAACCTCCAGCGGCTATATTTGACCAGGTAATGGCTAAATTGACCAACTAATGGCTATATTTGACTTGGAAACAGCTAATAGAACCGGACCAAGGGAAGGAGAGCATTTAATTAAAAAATTAAAATAAGTTAAAGTTACATAATTTAATTAATTATTAAAATAATAGTTAGTTATACTAGTATTATTAAAGATTACATAAAAGGAACAAAATATTTTTCATTTTAGAGGTTAATAAAAAGTAAATCTCATTGTAGGATTGTTTTTAAACTATTAAGTTTAATATAGTAGATTTATATTTTTAATTTGTACAGTTATTAAAATAAATAAATAAATAAATATATATATATATATATATATATATATATATATATATATATATATATATATAATATATCTATATATATCTATATAATATTTATATAGATATATTATATATATTATATATATTCATTTATAATTTTAGCCAATATAGACTAAATTTCAATATCAAAGTAATTATTTGTATTTTTAAATTAAGTTAAAAGACTAATAGCTTAAATTATAGGCTATTTGAATATCTTATATTACATAAACAAACCCTCAAAGAGGAACAAAGAGCTATGGTAAAAGAGAGAAGGTTAAAGGATAACAAAGGGAAACTCACAAAAAAGAAAATCAAAACATGCTATAAAAGGCGGGAGGGGAGGAAGGGAAGAACACGACTAGGAAGCGAGGTCTGGGACCCAACAACTACTAATCTTCCAACCGTCCTCTCTATTAAGATTTCTCGACCTTTTTTCAATTTCAAGGGCTTCCCTAAATTTTCGGTGATGGAAATGTGAAACTCTAGCAATAACATTGGCCTCCTCAATATAGACGTGATGTTTGGTTTTCTCCTCATGCTCTGCAAGTGCGGAAGACTTGGTTCTTCTATGTTTAAGGTCAGCCGCATGCTCACTAATCCTCTGATTAATAGAGCGTCTAGTCCCACCAATATAGGGGGTCCTAGAGTAACAAGGAATCATATAGACACCCTTCATGTCCTTGGGGTCGATAGGATCCTTCACTGATCGGAGGGAATTACGAATGGTGTTAAGGGGTCTAAAGGTCGAGGGATCATTATGTTTCCTAAGAATCCTCGCAATCTTATCCATGGTCCCCTGCACAAATGGTAGGTGGACCCCTAGGACCCGTTCTTTAGGATCTTTTTTAGTTAACGAATTTTTGGCAGCTTTGAGGAAAGCCTTCTGACCCAGGTATCTACTATAACCATTCTCAACAAAGACATTAAGGAGATGGGATTTCTCTTTCTCAAAGCTCTTATCATTAGAGATCCTTAGGGCCCAAGTAGCGAGGGTGTTGAGAACACCCAATTTCTAAGCCAAGAAATGGTGGGAATTGGCATGAAGATACTGCTCCGTATGTGTCTTCTTTCGAAACACTTGGTGGGAGAAGGAACCGTCACTATTCTTTGAAATAAGAATATCAAGGAAAGGGGAGGAAACCATCAAATTCTTGTTCCCTGGTGAACTTAATGGCCGAGGATTGATTGTTGAGATGATCGAAGAAGAGATCTAACTCCTCTTGGCCATGAGACCAGATGACATTAGTATCATCTACATATCTTTTCCAAAGTTTGGGCAGGGGGGGGGTTGAGTTTAGAGCCTTGGATTCAAAATCTTCCATAAAAATATTAGCAAAGACACGGAATAGGGGAGAGCCCATGGCAACGCCATAGGTTTGCTCAAAGAACTCCCCTTCAAAACTGAAAAAGGTGGAAGTGAGACAGATCTCAACTAACTGAGCGGTATCAAGATCTGTTAGGTGGTTGATCACCTCCATGGCCTATTTTATAGGGATGCATGTTTAAAGGGAAACTACATCAAAGCTAACAAGAATTTCCCCAGGGTCAAGCTTAATGTCCTTAAGCTCCTCAACAAAGGAAGCAAATTCTTTGATGAAGGACTCTATACGACCAACTAAGGGTTTAAGCTTTAAGGCAAGGCATTTAGCAAGAAGGTAGGTAGGACCTCCAATAGTGTTGACAATGGGCCTTAGGGGAGCTCCCTCCTTGTGAATTTTAGGGAGCCCATAGATCCTAGGAGTGATGGGATTGCTTTCAATGAGTTTATGGTGCAGGGAACTCACTGAGCTACTAGATTTGATGGCAAGAGCCATAATCCTAGAAATCTTCTTAATCAGGTTTTTGGGAAGCCTCTTATAGCTTCCACTATTATGAAGATGATCCAACATCTTATTGCGGTAATATACCTTGTTAAGAATGACAGTAGCCCCACCTTTGTCGGCTTTGATAACAACGATATCTTTGTTCTGGTTTAAGGATCTGAGGGCTATAAATTCATCCCTGCTAAGGTTACTCTGAGGGGGTTTTGCCTTCCTAAGGATAACGGCGCAATCCTGTATAATAGTGTCCTTAATACTATCAAGTAAACCTCTAATCCCACACTCTATGTCACAAATAATGTCATCTACCGAGATCCTCTTAGGGGCCAAGGAAAAATTTAAACCTTTACCCAAGAGTTTAAAAACCGAAGGGGGAAAGGAGAAAGAAGATAAATTGATAACCTTATTATTATTGTAAGATGGAGGGGGAATAATAGGAAGATTAATATTATTATTGTTATAACTATTCTTTATAAAATTATTGTTTATCTCGGAGTTGTTTATATGGATGTTAAGAAATGATAACGTATTATTAATATTAATATTCTTATTATCCACATTATTATTATTACTATTATTATTATTAAAATCAATACGCTAGGGGAGGTATGTGCCTTCACTGTTGAGGTAGCTCGGGCTAACTATACATGTGACCGGATCCACGCAACAGTCCCGCCTTGGTGAGAATGAGATACCAACTGGAGAAGAATCATTGAGGGAAGTACACGAGGTTTGACATCGAAGACTAGCATTGGATGATTGAGATATTATTGCTAGAAAATCACTTCCGTGCAGTGAAGAAGAGTTGTGAACTGAAGAAACACTGCTATGCGAACTCTCAACTGGAACAAGCACACTAGAATGAAGATTGTCCTCATGTGCTGGAACAACAGAGTTTAGCATGGAAAAAACCTCAAAGCTAGGCTCAGAAGAAGCAATACCACCCACTGCGCAGAGATCTAACTGTTCAACGCTCTTAATAACGCTAGAACGAAGAACAGGAGGATATGGATCTGAAGATTGGAGCTAATCGAGGGAATCGATGGACAAGGCTTCTTCGTCTGTGCTCGCTGAGTTATCTTTAACCTTCAGTGGTGGGAGAATATCAACAACCCCTGAAGAGCCACAAGACAACCAATCCTAGAGCGCTAATTTTTGACCAGCCGATGTGGGAAAACCCTTTCGTGGATTTGAAAGGGAAAACGGACAATGCAGATTGTTGGGCCAATTTATGAAATTTTGAAGCCTGTTTTGACTTTCGGTCTCTTCCAAACACAGGGATTTTAAAGTTGAACAAGCATCTATCCTAGCCCATAGGGAGGTAGAAAACCTGTTTGCCAGATCGAGATGCAATCCCATAAGAAAACGAGAGAGCAGATTCAAGGATCTTCTGACCTTGCTAATTTTAGATCTTAACAATGCTAGACTGGCCCTAAGGAAAACTCGATGGCTCAGGGGAGTGTGAAGGTGATGCTTAATCTAGGCAAAGATAGGGATGACTGAGGAGCCTCTTTATCTTTTAAGAAATGCCAGATCTAATTTCAAATTCGAAACCTGCAAGCATGCTCGTTCAAATTGATCAACCTTAGTTGTGATGGCTTTTCCGTGCAGGGATTGAATTGTTGCGTTGAGGCTTCTGTGATCCATATCAAGTTTATGAGAAATTCTTTGGCGTAAATCACATGATATTACATTTGTCGATGTGTTTCAAACCAACCAGTGTGGTTCATCGTCAGGACAAGTTGAAGAATCAGATCTAGGTTGCATGTTAAATAGTCAGAGTAGAACCTCCAACAACTATGTTTGACTAGGTAACAGCTAAATTGACCAACTAACGGCTATATTTGACTTGGAAACGGCTAGTAGGACCGGACCAAGGGAAGGAGAGCATTTAATTAAAAAATTAAAATAAGTTAAAGTTACAGAATTTAAATAATTATTAAAGTGATAGTTAGTTATACTAGTATTATTAAAAAATAGATAAAAGGAATAAAAAATTATTTTCATTTTAAGAGTTAATAAAAAGAAAATCCCATTGGTTAGGATTGTTTAAAAATTAATTTAAGTTTAATTTATAAAAGAATTAATATTTAATTTGTACAATTTATTAAAATAAATATAAAATATAAAGATATTATCTATATCTATATATATATATAATATATATATATATAATATATATATATATAGTATATATATATATATATTATAATATATATATATAGATAGATAGATAGATAGATAGATAGATACAATCATTTTTAATTTAAGCCTAAATATAGACTAAATTTCAATATCAAAGTAATTATTTGTATTTTTTAATTAAGTTAAAAGACTAATAGCTTAAACTATAGGCTATTTGAATATCTTATATTACATAAACAAACCCTCAAAGAGGAACAAAGAGTTATGGTAAAAGAAAGAAGGTTAAAGGATAACAAGGGAAACTCACAATAAAGAAAACCAAAACACGCTATAAAAGGTGGAAGGGGAGGAAGGGAAGAACACATCTAGGAAGCGAGGGCCGGGACCTAGCAACTAGTAATCTTCCAGCCGTCCTCTCTATTAAGATTGCTCGGCCCTTTTCCAATTTCAAAGGCTTCCCTAAATTTTCGATGATGGAATTGTGAAACTCTAGCAATAACACTGGCCTCCTCAATACAGACGTGATGTTTGGTTTTCTCCGCATGCTATGAAAGTGTGGAAGACATGGTTCTCCTATGTTTAAGGTCAGTTGTGTGCTCACTAATCCTCTGATTAATAGACCGTCCAGTCTCACCAATATAGGGGGTCCCACAGGAATAAGGAATCATATAGACACCCTTCATGTCCTTGGGGTTGTTAGGATCCTTCACTGATCAGAGGGAATTATGAATGGTGTTAAGGGGTTTAAAGGTTGAGGGAACATTATGTTTCCTAAGAATCCTCATAATATTATCAGTGGTCCCTTCACAAATGGTAGGTGGACCCCTCAGACTTGTTCTTTTTTAGTTAACGAATTTGTGGCAGCTTTGAGGAAAGCCTTCTGACCCAGGTATATACTATAACCATTATCAACAAAGACATTAAGGAGATGGGATTTCTCTTTCTCAAAGCTTCATCAGAGATCCTTAGGGCCTGAGTAGCGAGGGTGTTGAGAACACCCAATTTCTGAGCCAGGAAATGGTGGGAAATTGCATGAAGATACTGCTCTGTATGTATCTTCTTTCGAAACACTTGGAGGGAGAGTGAACTGTCACTATTCTTTGAAATAAGAATATCAAGGAAAGGGAGGCAACCATCAACTTCTTGTTGTTGGAAATAATATTGAGAGGGCAGGTGGGGGGGGCGGGTGAATTAGTATTATAAATTTAACAATATTTCATTTCCATAAACAAATTTGTATATGCTACTTCTGTTAATGCAACTTGCATGTATACACAACTGTGTTTAGAGCAACCAGCGTATATCTTGCAAACTTATAATTTAGTTAATTGATCCTTAATATGTGTATCGGAACCATATAAACAGTAACCAGGTGTCGAACCTGCATGCATATGCACTTTTATCAAGGTGGACATGCGTATACGTAGTTTTGAAATACCGAACTAGCGTGTACATGTGCCTTTGCTATACTGAACCTACGTACAGATCTGTAAAAGATGATTTAACCTTTACCACTATTCAAACATCAGTTATACCCAGATCATCAAATTTACATATTACAACATGCACCAATTATTCAGATAAAAGATCAAAAACCACACAAATATACTTCTCTTCAAGCCTTAAGATCTTGACCCATCAATAGAACTTATGCTTCTTCAAGCGCTTAGGTTCCTCCTTGATTGAGATCTAGCTATGCACCATAACCCAATAACCAGTATTCTAGATCTTGCTCTTCATTAGATATTCAATAATTGAGTGCCTTTGCCTAATGATCTCCTCCTCCTTTTATAGTCTTAGGCCTTACTCAATACCATGGTCCAAAACCACTTAGAATCAATATCTTGGACCAAATACCTGGGGTCAACACTTCAGACAAGATACCTTGGACCAATACCATCAGTCAAAATACCAAGGACCAAATACCACAGACCAAAACCAAGTTTTCCAACATGTACACGATTTTCCTTGCGTGAAAGTGCGTGTATACGCATATGCGCCTTTTGGTCTGTGAACCCGGTGTATACGCGATTTGGTCAAGGGGATCCTGCGTATATCTCTTTTTCATTCATTTTGTGAGCCTGAACTGTGATCTGTCACCTGAGTGAGTTGCCATCAAGGAAAATACCTGTATCATAGTGCCCAACTTGTGTCATAATGCCAACAATTTCCCCCTTTGGACTTGATGGCAACCCCAAGTCACTCTCCCCTTTTGTCATCAAGGGCAAAGGGTTATGCTCCCCCTAAGTACATGTTGAATTCTCTGATATACTAAAGTTTGTTGTTCATGCTCCCCCTGACTATAAGCAAGGTCTACAAAAAGATGTTCTACAAGAAGAATATGACTCTATACATCATAAATGACCTTCCTATCACCAAATACTCATACATACATCTATCTCCCAACCAAGTGGGGATATACCAAGATTGACTCATCCACCCAACCAAGTGGGGATATTCCAAAATTAACTCATCCACCCAATCAAGTGGGGATATATCAAAAGTTCATACATGATAAAACAAGAACATTACATCATCCATCCCAGGAATAGTGGGGAAACAAAACAGGTCGTTACATGACCTTGATAACAAAAGATATACATGATATAGAGACAAAATATCTAAATCAATATAGTTATCAGCAACTATCATCAGCAGCATTTGTCAAACACCATCAACAACCATGATCTCCCTCTCCACCTGTTCCACCTGAATAAAAAACAACTATGAAATTGTTCCAAGATCTTCTAAGATAATGCCAACAATGCATTATTAGAAGTATATGCTCCCCCTGAACCTGTGTCAGATGGTCTCTGTCAGACCCATATCAAACTCTTTTCATCCTAAGTCTGGCCCACTGTCTTTCTTCAAACCAATATATACGCGACTATATCCACAACAACCTACGTGTGTACGCGGATATGATTAATAAAACACGCGTACAACCATGTTTATCTGAACCAAATAGGTTTCAACAACAATATGATGCATCAACTACTCCCAGCTTCTGTCTGAGATATTCAAATGTCTCTCTGGGCAATGGTTTGGTGAATATATCAACAACCTATTCCTTGGAGGGAACATACTCCAATTTGACCTTTTGTTCAAGCACTTGTTCCTGGAGAAAATGATATTTGATGGTAATGTGCTTGGTCTGGATGCATGACTAGATTCTTTGAAATACTAATTGCACTTGTATTATCACATAGAATGGAGATGGGTGGAGTACATGTGATTTGAATGTCTTGCAATGTTTACATCATCCAAAGGAGTTTTGTATAACAAGATGCAGTACCCACATATTCTGCTTCAGCTGTAGATAATGCAATTGAACTTTGTTTCTTGTTGAACCAAGACACTGAACCCATAAAGAATGCACCACCACTAGTGATTTTTCTATCATCCACGCTTCCTCCCCAATATGCATCTGTATATTCATGAAGTGTAAGATCTATATCTCTAGGATACCATAAACCAAAGTTTTGTGTTCCTTGAAGATATTTAAAAATCAGTTTGACTGCCTGAAGGTGTGATTCCTTTGGATTTGCTTGGAATCTTCCAACTATTCCCACTACATGCATGATGTCTGGTCAAGTACCTGTTAGATAAAGCAAACTACCAATCATGGATTTGTAGGTTAGTTGATGTATTGCTATTGATTCATCCTTTGAGCCAGGCTACATCCTATTACCATAGGGGTACATACTAGTTTAGAATCTTCCATGCCATATTTCTTCAAGATCTGCTTGAGGTACTTGGTTTGTGATAGAAAAATACCATCTTTATTTTGTTGAACTTGTAAACCAAGAATGTATGTGAGCTCACTAAGCAAGGACATTTCAAATTCTTTCTGCATTACCAAAGCAAAGTTTTGACTCATGGCTTCTTCATTTCTACCAAAAATGATATCATCAACACACAGAACAAGTATTAGCAATTTATAATTGTCAATTTTTATATGTAGATTGCTATCAGCTAATCCTTTTGAAAAGCCTTGTTGATGAAGGTATTTGTCAAGACAATAATACTAGGCCCTTGGAGCTTGTTTTAGACCATATAGAGCCTTTCTGAGTCTTCATACAAGTTTTGGATCATTTCCAAGGATGAATTCGTCTTGTTGCTCAATATATACTTCTTCTTCTAGGTCTCCGTTAAGAAAGGAAGATTTCACATCCATTTGATATACTTTGAACTTCTGAAAACTAGAAAGAGCAAGGAACATTCTTATGGCTTCAAGTTTAGCAACAGGTGCAAAAGTTTCTTCAAAGTCTATACCTTCTTGTTGAGCATACCCTTTACAAACAAGTTTGGCCTTGTTTCTAATAACTTCTCCATTTTCATTCAGCTTGTTTTTGAATATCCATTTGGTTCCTATGACATTCTTATCATTGGGTCTAGGAAACAATTCCCAAATAGTATTCTTTTCATTCTGCTCAAGTTCTTCATTCATGGCCTTGGCCCAACATTCATCTTTTCATGCTTCATTGACATTTTGCGGTTCAACGGAAGAAATCAATGCTAGATAGCTTGAAGCTTCTGTAATAGTTCTTCTTGTCTGCACACCTGCCTCTTTCTGCCCCAAAATTTGAGTCTCTGGATGATTCTTCTGAACATACCTGGATGGAGTCTTTTCTTCTACCCTTATCTGTTCTTCTAGTGCCTCATTGGTTTCTTCTTCTTCAAAATTAGTTTGATTTGATGTGGAAGGATAGTCCTCATCTTCTTCATAATCTTCGGTTTTTACTTACTTTGGATTTTTGCCTGCTTCATCAACCACAACATCAATACTTTCAACAATTTTCCCAAGTCTTTTATTATAACACTTATATCCTTTACTTCAGGAAGAGTAACCAAGGAGAATGCCTTCATCTTCTCTAGGTTCAAGCTTGCCAAGTTTTTCATCAATCCTTTTGATGTAACATTTGCTTCCAAAAACTTTGAAGTATTTTATAGTAGGAGTCTTACCATACCAAAGTGTAGTTTTTAACCCCGTACAGAAATTACCTGCATACGAATTCTAAATCACAGGAAAAAATAAAAATGCGAGAGCATAACACATAAACCACATATACACAGAGATTTCCCATTGGATCCCAAAAACGGGACTACCAGCTCGATTTTTCATTATGTTCCTTTCAATGTTACAATACATATTTATACATGCCGAAGCATCCAATACCATGGACCGAAAACCATCGCGTCCAAAAAA
>APFE030553884.1:16252-42416 GCA_000404065.3 Pinus taeda | reverse complement strand
GCTAATCCTGTATTTCATGATAGATATAAACATATTGACATCAGGTACCATCATATCAGAGATTGTGTGCAGCAGAGGATCATGTTACTTTCGTACATTCCAACGGAGGATCAGGATGCTGATATTCTGACAAAGGCTCTCACTAGGAGAAAATTCGAGTACCAACGAGGCAGGATAGGGGTTGCTGATAATCCATATCTTGTCGAGAGGGAGTGTTGAGATTGCAACAAGATGATGGAGCTTAGTGAAAAGAGTCGCCTTCACTAAGTGGGCCCGCAGGCTATTTTTGGCGCAAGTCTATTTTTAGACTATGTCTATTTTTAGACATATGGATCATCTCTATGGATTGCAGGTTGTTGTTTATGGATGATTGATCAAGTTGGGAAAAATAGATGGACTTCTATTTTTGATGAAAGTGTGAGTGATCACAGTGTGAGTGATCAAGTCTATTTTTAGACTGGCTGTCAAAAATAGAAAAGTCAAATATTATTATCTCAAAATAATATTTGGACTATAAACTTTGTCTTATTCTCTTGGAGCACTTCAGTTCGAGCTACGGATGTGGCACATGCAATTGCATGAAGGAAATACGTGGTTCTTATGGGTTAGTTAAATATTTGCATGCATGACTTCAGTTAGAACTCAAGTGAGTTGAGTTTAGTGGACTGGAGGTGCAGTTGATGGAGTTGTGTTCAGTTTAGCTTGGTTAAACTGGTTATATTTAGTCTAACTGGCGAATAGACTAGAGATGAGTTGGGTGAATTAGTTATTAATTAATTCACAAGTTATTAACTCATAATACAACTAATGAATACATCAGTTAACTCAGTTGCATGTCAGTGCATGTTCAGTTCAGCAGGGACAGGTGTTAGAGAATCAGATTGCTATCAGTTGTGACTATAGTTGTGCACCAGATCTTGCACAAATCAGGGGATTGAGTATGCCAATGAGTTTTCCCACATTGTAGCTTGTTCTCACGTGATTTAGCCAAGGAAAAACGTGGCTGCCTTGGAATTATCATCGGTTCTTGTGCAGGTATTGAGCAGCGGAGGCAGGCAAGCAGCGGAAGAGATTTGAGCCAGTGATTGATTCAGATCTGAGCTGTATTGTGTGTAACAGGTGGAGCTGGTACTGGATTGCTTGTGATAAGCATTCTACTTTGTAATGTTACATGACTCAATCATTAATATACAGATAGTTGGGGTTTTTAGCGAGATGCTTTCCCCGGGATACATACTGTGTTAATGCTCTTGATGTTTTATTGTTATTGATGCTGCTATATTGATGATCAACGTAGAGGAGCTTATGTATTGTGTATGTTTTCCGCAATAGTACATGATCAGGATAATCTCTGTTGAATATGTGTTAAATTATTCAAAATTTCTACAAACTGTTCACTTCTCCTTACTGCATCAAAATAGCTTTTGGAGGTTGACAACTTCTATGCTTGAGATGCTTCTTCAGTATATCGAAGCCCTGTCTTTATAAGAGGAGAACATTGTACTTTGATAATTTCATCTAAAGTTTCTGATCCTTTATCAAATTTGAGATTGAGAGCTTTTGTTTTCTCAATATATTTTCTTAGACCCACAATTTTGCATTCTAATTTTTCATTGTGTTTTTCCCTTTCAACAAGTTGAAATGTCAGAGTATCTATAATCATATTATTTTCTTCTAAAAAAACTTTAAGTTTAGAAATTTCTTCATAAAGACCATGTTCATCTAAAGCATCCAAGAAATCATCATCTTCAAAAGCCATCAGAAGTCTATAGTCATTACCATGTTCATCTTCATCACTATTTGATAAACCATCACTATCTTCATGCGTATAATAGCTCTTCTTACTTATATTCTGTTTTCTATTCCATTTTGCTGGTTCCTTACCTTTATCAAGCTTATCTTTATGAGGAAATTTGGCCACATAATGACCGAATCTTCCACAAGCAAAGCTTTTGAAAGGTAGCTTACCTCTGAATCTTCCAGAACCCTATTGAAGATTCTTGACAAAGTTTGCTTATTCCTCTCCTTTTGAAATATGTCCTGATTCATTGAGTTCTTCTCTTCCTAAATCTTTGAATGCGACTTCTCTCATATCTGATAGACCCCCTTTTCTCATTTCGAACGCAGTTAGGATTTCGTGCAGCTGTGTCATAGTAATACTCTAAAGATTCTGCTTTTCTTCTATGGTAGAAACTTTTGATTCAAACTTAAAAGACAGGGATCTCAAAACCTTTTCAACTACAGTAACTTATTTTATCTCTTCACCCAACTTTTTCATGTGATTAACAATCTCATATATGCGTAAGAAGTAATTAGCTATACTTTCATCATTGTACATTTTGACAGTTTCATATTGAATTCTGAGATATTATAGTTTTGCACGTTTTACCTGGTCGTCTCCTTCATAGCTTAGAATGATCTTGTCCCATATTTCTTTGGTGGTTTTGAGCTACATAACCTTGACAAATTCTGATTATGACAAACTCCCCAATAATGTATTAACAGCCTTGGCATTTGCTTCATACTACTTTTTACCTTCCGTATCTGTAGGAATTGATGATGGAAATGTGTATCCTCCTTCCACGATTTCCCAAACATCTGTTCCAAGAGATTGAAGATACGTTGTGGTTCTTACCTTCCAATAGAAGAAGTTGCTCCCATCAAATATTGGTGGTCTAATGGATCCCTCTCTTTCGTAGCTACCCATGATGATAGATCTTCCTTCAAGCGATCAAGCTTCTTTTGAAGGACCTGCTCTGATACCAATTGTTGGAAATAATACTGAGAGGAGGGGGGAGGTGAATCAGTATTAGCAACTAGCATATATCTTGCAAACTTATATTTAGTTAGTTGATCCTTAATCTGTGTATCATAACCATATAAACAGTAACCAAGTGCAGTAAACAGAACAAGAAATCACACACATGAACACAAGATATAAGGCAGAAACCCAATGTGGGTGAAAACCACTTGCTACAATTGCCTCTATATTTCTTTAACAAGAAACTTCTTTTTACAAATTTTGTACTGGTACAATCTTACACCAGTATGCAGGCTTCTACCTGCAGAAGGCTACAACCTTCTCTCGTTCTCCAGCTTCTCCTAGAAGGGAGCTACAACCCCCTAGCTCTTGTACTAGCTGATGTGTTTAATAGTACGTAGGTGCTGACCTATAGAAGGCTACAACCTTCTCTTTTCTTCCAGGGACCATGTTTCATAAATTTTAAGACTGGATCCATCAATAACATCAATCAAACATCAAATATATCTACCTCAACCAATCTCCTTTGCACCAACCAAAACTAAATCAAACAATCAATTTTCCGAATGTTGTAACCATAACACAATAACAGTAACCAGAACCCAAGCTAGAACCCAGAACATTTCCACAACAAACAGAAGTAGCTAAAACATATTTATGAGGTGTATGCTACTTCAATGTGTCGAACCTGCGTGCATATGCACTTTTCTCAAGGCAGACATACATATACGTAGTTTCGAAATACCGATCCAGCGTGTACACGCGCCTTTGCTATATTGAACCTGCATACAGATCTGTAAAAGATGATTTAACCTTTACCACTATTCAGACATCAGTTATACCCAGATCATCAGATTTACATATTATGACATGCACCAATTATTCAGATAAAAGATCAAAAACCACACAAAGATACTTCTCTTCAAGCTTTAAGATCTTGACCCATCAATAGAAATTATCCTTCTTCAAGTGCTCAGGTTACTCCTTGATTCAGATCCAGTTGTGCACCATAACCCAATGACCAATATTCTAGATCTTTCTCTTCATTATATATTCAATACTTGAGTGCCTTTGCCTAATGATCTCCTCCTCCTTTTATAGTCTTAGGCCTTAAACCACTTAGAATCAATACCTTGGACCAAATATCTAGGGTTAACACTTCGGACAAGATACCTTGCACCAATGCCATGGGTCAAAATACCAAGGACCAAATACCATGGACCAAAACCAAGTTTTCCAACATGTACGCATGTTTCCTTGTGTGAAAGTGTGTGTATATGCATATGTTCCTTTTGTTCTGCAAACCCACGTGTATATGCAGTTTGGTTAAGGGGATCTTGCATATATCTCTTTTGCCTTCATTTTGTGAGCTTGAACTGTGATCTGTCATCTGAGTGAGTTGTCATCAAGGACAACACCTATATCATAGTGCCAAACCTATTCCATAATGCCAACACTTGTTCCCTGGTGAACTTAATGGTCGAGGATTGATTGTTGAGATGATCGAAGAAGAGATCTAACTCCTCTTGGCCATGAGACCAGATGACGTTAGTGTCATCTACATATCTTTTCCAAAGTTTGGGCAAGAGGTAGGCTGAGTTTAGAACCTTGGATTAAAAATCTTCCATAAAAATATTATCAATGACAGGGGATAGGGGAGAGCCCATGGCAATGCCATAAGTTTGCTCAAAGAAGTCCCCTTCAAAAATGAAAAAGGTGGAAGTAAGACAAATCTCAACTAACCGAGCGGTATCGAGATCCGTTAGGCGGTTGATCACCTTCATGGCCCCTTTTATAGGGATGCATGTGGAAAGGGAAACTACATCAAAGCTAACAAGAATGTCCCTAGGGTCAAGCTTAATTTCCTTGAGCTCCTCAACAAAGGAAGCAAAGTCTTTGTCGAAGGTTTAATGCAAGGAATTTAGCAAGAAGGTAGGTAGGACCTCCAATAGTGTTGACAATGGGCCTTAGGGGAGCTCCCTCCTTATGAATTTTAGGGAGCCCATAGATCCTAGGAGTGATGGGATTGTTTTCAATGAGTTTATGGTACACATAACTCACTAAGCTACTGGATTTGATGGAAAGAGCCACAGTCCTAGAAATATTATTAATTGGGTTTTTGGGAAGCTTCTTATAGCTTCCATTATTATGAAGATGATCCAACATCTTATTGCGGTAATCTACCTTGTTAAGAATGACAACAACCCCACCTTTGTCGGCTTTCAGAACAACGATATCTTTGTTCTGATTTAAGGATCTAAGGGCTGCAAATTCATCCATGCCAAGGTTACTCTGAGGGGGCTTTGCCTTCCTAAGGACAACGACACAATCCTGTCTAATAGTGTCCTTAATACTATCAGGTAAACCTCTAATCCCACACTCTATGTCACAAATAATGTCATCTACCAAGATCCTCTTAGGGGCCAAGGCAAAATTTAAACCTTTACCCAAGAGTTTAAAAACCAAAGGGGGAAAGGAGAAAGAAGATAAATTGATAACCTTATTATTATTGTAATATGGAGGAGGAATAATAGGAAGACTAATATTATTATTGTTATAACAATTCTTTATAAAATTATTGTTTATCTTAGAGTTGTTTATATGGCTGTTAAGAAATGATAACGTATTATTATTATTAATATTCTTATTATCCTCACTAAATACATTATTACTACCACTTTCTTTATTATTATTCTTAGATATATAATTGATTGTATTATCATTAATAAATCCTACATTACTACTATTATTATTATTATTATTATTATTATTATTATGATTATGTAAAACATTATTATTAATTTTTTATTCCTTTTATGTATTTTTTAATAACACTAGTATAACTAACTACTATTTTAATAATTATTTAAATTCTATAACTTTAACTTAAATTAATTTTTTAATTAAATGCTCTCCTTCCCTTGGTCCGGTCCTACTAGTCGTTTCCAAGTCAAATATAGTCGTTAGTTGGTCAATTTAGCCGTTACCTAGCCGTTAGTTTGTCAATTTAGTCATTCCCTGGTCAAATATAGTCGTTGGAGGTTTTTCTCTGACTATTTAACATGCAACCTAGATCTGATTCTTTAACTTGTCATCATGATGAACCACACTGGTTGGTTCAAATGCATCGACAAATGTAATATCATGTGATTTACGCCAAAGAATTTCTCATAAAGTTATTTGTTTTATTTTTTATTTTATTTTTATTTTTGAATTTAATTTAATTTTTATTTTTCATTTAATTTGACGCGAGTCAACATGTTTTTATTAATAATTATAATTATTAATTTTTTTGTTTTTATTTTATTTTATTGATCTTTTTAATTTTGTTTTATTTTATGTAATTTTACCGAGCCAAAATGTTTAACAAGATAGGACATTATAACTTTTCTTTCATATTAGGTTGGAGAGCGCCTCTCAACGCAATTATGTTAGTTTTTTCTCCCATTTTTTACCTTGTAGCAAGTGTTGGGCCACCAAATTAGCATACATTTTCACTCCATTTTCACCTTTATCCTCATTTTTTCACCTCATTTCATCACATTATCATTACATAACCCTGTATTTCCATTACCATATGGGTTTACATTTTCATTTTCCAAAGTTATTAATTTCAAGTATTTAAAGTGAATTTTTTATTAGAAGTTAGAAAAATAACATGTATTTGCTTATACCTAAAGGTGGAATGAGTTTGATGACATGTGTAGGTGATTTGGAAGGTTCCAAGATACTCTTATGTGGCCTCCAAGAATCAAATTCGAATTCTCTTGAAGATTTGAAGGAGATTTGGGATAGCGGTCAAGCATATCTCATGGAGAAAAATCATGGATAAAGGAATATGTGTCTCATATTGGTTGTAACCATATGAGGGATTAGTGGATCCCCATTAATGAGCTAGTTTCTTAAATTTTTGTATAAATAGGAGCACCTCCTCCATTCCAAAAGGGGACTCTTGGAGCATGTATTCAACTTATGATGGAATAGAATAAAGCTTCATTTTACATAAATTCCATTCTATAGTTTTAGATATAAATTGTCTTAATGTAGTATATGGAATCGCTTGTCATTTTGTTCTTAAGAGAATTGAGCTCACTCTGAAAAGATCAAAAAAACATTTTATGTCATAATAAATCTTATTTCATTTAGTTTCCTAGATGTTTGAGGATTTGTTTTTGATTGATGAATGGGTTTTAAATTAAAATCTTATTAGCATATGAGGAGACAACCAAGGGTCTAAGTTAGGCTTTCTCTCTATTTGATTTGCATGATAATTGAAATTCATTCTTTAGCTTTTAAGTTTCAAGTTATTTCATTTCTTATGCTTATGAATGAATCTTAGTTTAGTTTGGATTAGTATACGAGGGGAAAATCAAGGGACTAAGTTAGTCTCTCTCTCTATTTGAATCTGAACAACAATTAAAATTCATTCTCTTGTCTTTATTTCAAGTTTTTGGTTTTATGTAATCAATGATTTCTTTTCAATCTATAATATTGTAGGGAAGGACAACCAAGACCTCCTCAATTAGGAGCCTCTTCCCTTGCATATTATATTGAATCAGAAATCATTTAGTTAGACATAGAGTTAGTTGCCTACTCCTGCATATATTTTGCTGGCATCATCACAAGCTTATGAGTATCCCTGGTTGATAATTTAATGAAAGCAATTTAAGCAATTAAATTTCCCAACAGCAAGTGATAAAGGTTATCATAACATGACTTAGTTTTCAACTACCCTATAAACAAATGGGAAAGTAGACATTGTTTCTACAATGTAGTTTAATTATTCCAATTTTATTTTTTGCCACAATTTGGTGATACAATTTTTTGCCAGATCATGGTTTGTTGTCGCTTAAAATGTATTTTGGAATGTATAAATGGATTTAACACCCTAAAAAACCTAGAGCACTCAAACTATCCAAATTTCACAGCTCAAACTTGTGATTACAATAAATCCTTATTGGCTTTCAGGAAAAATTTACCAAAAAATATGCACAGAAAAATCCAAAACCTAGAAAAGTTAGATTATGACTTATTTCCACACACTAAAACTCTCTTTACATTATCTATTCAACAAAATTATTGCCAAAATATGACTATATCAAAATTTTCCCTAAGTTCCACCAGATCTAGGTGATGGATGACAGATCAAGCGCATTAAATAACTTCATGAATTCCCTCCCCAACTATCACGTAGCAAGACTTCTGTGCCACCATGGGCTCGTCTTCCAGTGCATATCAGGATTTGGAAATAGAGGTGGTGGAAAACCCAACATCTCCTGGCATTTATGGTGGACTACAAGCTAGAACACTCATCTTTCCGCTTGGTGAGAGGACCTCTAACTTATATTGAAATGCCCTCGGAACATGTGTAATTTTGAATTGCAACAGTCTACAATTAAGTTCCATAATAGCTGGAAGTTCTAAATTTAGATAAAGAGTTGGGAGATAAGCTCTGTAACGGAAATTATGGTGAGAAGTTTGAAGGCTAGTTTAAGAACATACTTGGTGCATGAGAGGTGTCACCCACACAAAGGAGATCATGGCAGAGAAAGACCTCCCCTCCCACCTTGGCATGGGCAAGGAGATGACCTTTTTGATTGCACCATCCCCCACTATTTATGTTGAATGGTTGCATACTTGAAGGCACAAGAAATCAAGGTGACGAGCCACCATCTTTGGGCTCTAAGAAATCTCCTTCGTCATCACTTCATAGACTAGGAGGACGTGAACGTTATGATGGAAGACAACATCTTGGACATGGAATTCCACTTACACTAAGCCAAGGTGGCCTACCAATGCATCGGTGGGCTTCTAGGAATGCAACTTCAAGGCTCAGTGTCACCCTCGATAGACATAATTGCACATTCTCCCCATATCTCTTCAACTTAGACAACAACATCGCATGACGAGCACCATGCTCCCTCACTGAGGCATCATAGTATGCGCAGTGATCACAAGGCAGCTCATGCTGGAATGGGTCCCTTTAGTGGCAGAAGTGGTCACCACAATAGTCTATGGGTCTCATCTCTCCATCAACTCTTAGCACAACCAACATATTCCAACCATCTAGCTATAATGCCGCACCCTTTTCCCAATGGCATTGATTGCTACAAGCCTTGCCCCATTGTTGAGAGAGTCTGTCTCAGGCACTAATTGGGGTTCACATGGCTTCCAAGGTAGCCCTCATAGCCACGTATTCCTATGTTTCTGTCTCTTTCTATTTTTTTCTCATGGTTCCTTTTGCAACCTCACTCTGGTTTCCCTTTGTAATGTGGTTTTACTATTTTTTAATGTGTTTTTGTAGTCATCAGGAAGACCTCAAGTTTCTCCTTAATGGATTGAGGCCTCCTCCCGCTTCTAGAATTTTCTCTAGTTTTCAGACTTTAGATCATGATTATGGATGGATTTTGTAAACCACAGAGCTCTCATGAATGTAATTTTTGTCCATCTGTATTATAAAGATTTTACTTACAAAAAAAAAAAATCAAAAAAAAAAATCCTTAAGGTATATACATTATCATAGCACACTAACTCATTATTGATAAATTCTCTCAACCTTTCAACCACCCATACTCAACATTGGAACAACATTTTTGGAGAAAATCTTTCATCCAACTAAGATCTAATGACCTCCCAAAAAAACACACAAGGTTTCTGATGTAGAGATAAACTTTATAATGATTAATAATAATAACAAATAAAAATAACAACCACATCATTTCATATGATCAAGTATCACAATTAATAATTTCGAAAATCCCATTTAATGATTAGTTGTTTCAATCACTATCAATTCCAATTTTTATCATCTAGTACTCTACAACACATGTTCCCCTAAATACTAAAGGTTCTCCCCATCAATGAAGTATATATTTTGGTTCAATTAGGGACTTGCCACTTGTAGACATTATCAATTATAGAATTCCATATAAGGGATTAAACATCCACTAGAATGCATGGCTTCCTAGCCACTATGACTGTCTAACTAGTGAAAGTTCTTTAGATATATGGTTCTTTCAACTTTTTTATGAACTCCAGGCTTAGATGTGCAACTGGTTCGATCAACATGCCAAGATCTAACCAATGCAACAAATGCACCCACTCTTGTCTAACTCTCATCCCTTAAGTGTTACCTTGCTTTGATAAACAAAAAAACTCTCTTTAGATAATCTATTCAACAAAAGTTATTGTGAACATATGAATACATCAAACTTTTATTTAAGATATACACATTATCATAGCACACTAACACGCTATTTAAGAAATTCTCTCAACCTTACAACCATTCATAACTTCATAACAATATTGTTAGAGACAATATTTTATCCAACCAAGATCTCATGACCTCCCAAAAAACACACAAGAAGGTTTCTTAGGTAGATATAAACTTTGTAATGATAAACAATAATAACAACCACATCATTTCATGTGATCAAGTATGACATATAAAAAAAAATAGGATTTAATAATTTCAAATCTCCCATTAATGAGTACTTGTCCCAATTAGTCTCAACTTAGGTCTTCATCAACATCTAGTCCTCTGCAACACATGCTCCCCTAAATACTAAATATGTTGCCCATTAATAAAGTTTTTATTTTGGTTCAATTAGGGACTTTCCTCTTGTAGATGTCATCAAATGTAGAATTTCATATAAGGGATCAAACATCCATAGGAATACATGGGTTCATAACTGTTACCACCATTTATCTAGTAAAATTCCTTTAGATATATGGTTCTTTAAAATTTTGATGAACTTCCTTTGATGTGAAATTGGCTCCATAAACATTCCAAGAGATATCCAATTCAACAAATGCACTCACTCTTGTCTAACTCCCATCTTGTCTTACTTTGTTTTAATACAAGAAAAAAAACAAAACAAAACATATGCATAAGTTTATAGTGCCATAACATCACCTTAACTTTACAAATAATTTATGTCAACAAATGCACCCACTCTCAACTAACATTAATCCTTATCTTACCTTATTTTAACACATTAATTTTATATATATATATATATAAACATTCAAAGAGATATCCAATTCAACAAATGCACTCACTCTTGTCTAACTCCCATCTTGTCTTACTTTGTTTTAATACAAGGAAAAAAACAAAACAAAACATGTGTATAAGTTTATAATCCCATAACATCACCTTAACTTTACAAATAATTTATGTCAACAAATGCACCCACCCTCAACTAACATTTATCCTTATCTTACCTTATTTTAACACATTTATATATATTATATATTATATATATATATATAATATATAATATATATATATGATCTCTACTCATAAAACATTCAACCAACCCAATCCAATCATCCAAATATTAAAAACACTTGTATAAAATAAAAGCACCCCTTTTAAAAAAATACAATAAGAAATTAAAATTATAAATAACAAATGCTATATGGTAGCCAATCTCTTCCACTTAGTTTAAATATAGCTAAATTAAAGTAAAAAACAAGATTCAATTTTATCATGTGGCCTATTGAGAAACTTATAATGATTATATCCTTTATAATAGTTTTGAGCAATTTTCTGAAAAAAATTTAACTACTCATAAAAATTAGGTGTAAATTAGCCATTTATTATTTAAAGTCTCCCAGCTATTCATGGTTCTCAATATTTAACTACAGATGAATATGGTTGGCCATGATAACCATGGACAACCATTGTGTATCTTAGTCATTGTTGAGATGGTTTAAGCATGGATGAATATGGATATGTTGTTGCCCATGATTGACCATTGTTGAGCTTATTTGACCATGGTTAACTATGGTCAACCATGGGTGATTATGGATGAACATGGTTGACCATGAGTGACTATTGGCTAATGTGGTTAAGCATAGTTGTTAATGTTTAACTATAGATGAATATGGTTGACAATATTGACTATAGTTGACAATGTGTTGTCATTTCTGCAACACCCTCCAAAATTTTGGCCTACATCCAAATTTTGGAGCCTACTTTGACGTCGCATGTTGTCGTTGCAAATATTAAGATTCATTGCATGTGTTTTCTCTAAGTGTCCTAGTCCCATTTGTGAGAAGATTAAAGTGTCGTCTTCTATCATGTTAAGTGTCACACTTGGTGTCAGTCATTGTAAAGTTGTTGCATTAAGGAAAGTAAGTTATTAATGTGTTCTAATTATTCCTCATTGTATCATCAAGTAATCTAAGTGTGTGATCATGTTTAAGTCTTTATTTTGTACAACCTCATATCATTAATCAAACACTTAGTAAAAACTAAGAAAACTCATCGATCATGCCAATCAATCTCATCTAGCCCTCCTGGAATGTGCATTGTGCAGTCTTAGTCCTCAAGAAGTAGCCTTGTCTCTTAGCACTGCATAATGCATAGTCTCTGCCTCCTAAAATTGTGCACTGTGTAATCTCAGTGCTCAAGCCCAACCCCTGAGCTCTAGAATTGTGAAATCATCCACTCCAACCAGGCCTGAATTGTGCATTACGCAGTATTAGTCCTCAATCCTCAACCTTGAGCTCCTTAACCATGCAATTACACAATAACCTGGCCTTCCTATCCTTTTAACACTACACAATGGGAAATCTCAGTTCTCAAGCCCTCAACCGGGCTTGTTGAATCCCTCAACTGCGCAATTATCAAGCTCAATCCAACATGAACGCATTGAAAAGTCTCAAGGCTCGGTCTTTACCCTTGAATGCCTGAGCTACAAAATTGCATAGTTCCTGAGCCTCTCTCTAAGCCTGCCATCTAGTTTCAGCTCAGTGAATTATCATGCAACATCCTAGAGTAGGGGTTTATCAAACTGATGTAACCTTGTCATGAGTGAATTGTAATCGCAGGTATTCTATCATGCTATGAGAAAATGATGAAGAAGGAGATGGAGAAGGATACCATGCTAGAAGACACCTTAGTATATGCAAGGAAAAGAGGATCATCAAATTGTGACAGTATCTCAAGATCTAGATAACACTGAAGACTCCTCATCTCTAAGCCATACGGAGGTGGAAGAACAAATCATGTTCTATCTTCAAGAAGACACAAAGAAAGTAGCAACAAAAAATGGCTTGACATTTCCATGTCATCGTGTAGTTCATGTCATCAGTTTCATGTCATGAGTCATCATGTGCCACATCATTTGTGGATTATGTAAGTTTTTATTCGAAAATGTATTGTAAAGTGGAAGTCTAAAGGACATGCCCATAATGTGAAGAGTCATGTAAGAGTCGAAAAAGCATATGGAAGTCACATAGTCATGATGGTAGTCTAAGAGTCACAAGGGAGGTGAAGCATCACCCCATTTTTTATATATACACCCTCATTGTACAAGAAAAACACTTTTCACCTTGACTTCTCCCATAAGGCATCAGAGAGACAAAGTTAGTAGTTTTGGGGAGCAAGTAGTGGCTCCATTGCTCCACTATTGGAGTAAGTGGTGTTCGTTGTATTCATGCATCTTGGGACTTTTATTTAATATTTGAAGCATGATGGCCAGCACGATTTTCATGAATGGATTATGAATATTTGTAAGATTGTTCTATAAATGTTTATGATTCATGTTTGTTTTCACATGAACTAAAGTAGTTGAACTATTTCAGTTATTTTCATGCTTATCATATTGAGAATGTGTTGTAGTGGTTGTAATGATTGTCGCATCTTTGTGGACTATTCTGCTGGATGTTAGACAAATATTTCTTGTTTGTGTGTGTCTCTGCTAGGGTGGTACTATTACCCCTCTCTTAGAGGTTCACTTTCTCCTCCCTTTGGAGTAGAATAACCTTGATGCACCCGCAACTGAACATTCAACAATCACACTTACTTGCTTTTCGAAGGTACATATGTGATTCGCTCTCTTGCTGACAGCTAAATCCAAGGAAAATATTTAAGTAGATGGCAGTTGGGTCATATTCTAGATGGGGAACTTATACCAAATGGTGTGAGGTCTAGTTGGGACCGCATATTGGGGAGACCCCTATGAATGTTGGCAGGTCCAATACTATCAACATTTCTGGCACTAGAAGGAGGGCAACCAGTTTTTTATGGTTGATAAATCCACACACCCACATAATTATTTTTCCGGATAAGGCAACAACGTTCCTAGCACCTCTCTAAACCATATTCCTTAAATAGGTGGATCTTCTCAACCGATCTTTAAACCAACCTACAAAGTCACCTACGGGCACATCCAGGCAATTCGACCTATAACCCATCGGTTTGTGAAGGCTATTGGATTAACTCCTAGAGCATAGAATATTCCTCATGTTCTGAAGAGAAAAGAAACAACTCCTACTAGTATAGTGGTTTTTATAGTGGAAGATCTGGTTTTTTCCAATCTTGAAGAGTCAGCATAATCTACGGACATCACAAAACATCCAGATTAGCTTCCACCTCACAATGAAGGGTATGAAGATAATGTTGTGCTTTCGGATGACATTTTCCACAGGATAGTCGGTCACAAAGAAGCTTCCTCAGATTCTGAAGAGGAGGAGAAGCATAGAGATGAGAAAATGGTAGACCAAGATCCAAATTAGATGACTTAGGGCCTACTCGCTCTTCTAGGTATTTTACATAAGATGACAAGACACCCAAAAAATTTGTTAATGAAATATGACCCTAATAAGTCAATCAAAGTGGAAGACCACTTGGATAACTTCTACCTACACCTACAGATGCTCGAGGTATGTTATGATGATGTTGCATGTAGACTCTTTCCTTCCACCTTAGACAGTAGAGCAGTTTTTTGCTATCATATTCTTTTGGAAAACTGAATTCAGAATTGGAGAGGGTTTAAAAGGTTGTTCCTTGAAAATTTTACTGACGATAAAAGCCCATCCATACTATTAAAGTAGTTAGGGAATTTAAAGATGGGGGGAAAAGATAAAGTTAAGGATTTCAACCAAAGGTTCAATCGGATATTTAATAAATTTCCCCTTGGATACGAGGCCTCGCAACTCGATCACAATTGATTAATACACTTATGCCTTGTCGATAAGAATTTCACAATTTGTGAAGAGAGATACGAAAGAAAACTTGGCACAAAATTTTCAAGAAGCCATTGTTATTGAAAAGGACTTGCATGCAATCGGATTTATTGTCGATGATGAATCATATAAATACTCCAAGGATACTAGAAAAAGGTCTCGAGCCTCTTCAAACAAGGGTAAGGATGAATAATCTACAAATCTTGAAAGATTGACTAAGACCATCAAGTATTTGTCCAAAGAGTTGGCAGAGTTGAAACAAAGGACAAGTGAGACCATTGTTAGCAGTAATCCCCGCAAGTTCAACTTCCTAAGAAGGAGTAACAACAACAATAGTAATCAACCAACTAAGTTTGCGTAGAGCTCATATGTTGTGTTGAATGTTGAAAGCATAGGCATGGACCAATATTATTATTTTCATCAAGAATATCATTTACAAAAGGTATGCCCACAATAAAACCACAACATGAACACTTTAGGTGCGCACATTATCGTTATTGTATTTTCAAATGAGCGGGTGAAAGAGAAGGAAGAATCTGCTAAGGCTGAGGAGACTGCGGGTATTAGACAAGTAGTGAATACTTTCAGTTGTGTTTTCACTACTGAGAATAAAAATGTCAAAGAAATACCACTAAATGAGACCCTAGTGTAGAAGAAAAATAGTTTATACAAGTTGAGAAGTCAAGGTCCTGTTTTTTAGCAAGAGTTGATGAGGAAAAAATTGAAGGAACACTTGTTAAAAAAAATCACACTGCCTGTCAACTCGGATCAGAACACTCAGGACAAGTCTAGAAGTGCTGCTACAAAGAACACTTAATTAATAGTAACAACAATTCTACCATTCTGGAAGTGTAAAAAAAATTCACTCCTCCAGACTCTTCAACAATGCATGTTGCATATGAAACATTGGATTACAATATAGTGGAAGACATGAAGAAATCTCAGGCGAATATCTCATTATTTGAGCTTACAAGGATAGCAAGGCAGCAGTAACTTCTTTCCCAACCTTCATCAGGTGATAATTCTTCTTCTTCGTAGAAGGTGTCTGGTGAGTCTTCTGGTCCCCTGGATTCAGTTGTTAACATTGTAACATTAGCAACCAACACTCTTCACCCTTTTTTTTTATTGAATTGTGAAATTTTCAATTACAATGTCCATAATTTCTTAGTCGATTCTAGTGCATTCATTAACATAATGGCATTGTTTGTCCCCAAGAAAATCAATGCCAAATGGGATAAAGTGATGCACATATTATTTAGCTGGACATGTCTCTTTTCCAAGCTATTAGTGAACTTAATATTGTTTTTATTTAGCTATGATCTCATCACTAAGTTCACCAGTGCATAAACATAGTGATTGTGGACATCCCTGAAGCCTACATTGTATTGCTAAGTAGAGAATGGTCTAGAAAATTACATGGGTATTTTTTTACTGATTGGTCGCACTTATGTATTTCATAGAAGGGTAGGAATAACCACATCCGGGTAGAATCAAAACCTTACATGAAACACCTTGTCACACCCTTCGAAGGGAAAAACAAGCCTATTTCTTTCACATAATTAATCTTCAAAAATTATTTTTTGGAAACTGACCTTAGCTGTTATCTTTCCCAGCCTTCCCCAATCCCACCAAATACGCGGTTGGAACTCCTTCCTAGTCTAGCTAGTGGAAAAAACTTATGTATAATAGATATTAGTAGTATTAGTGTAGGATATAGCTCTGGTATTTCTGATACTTAGATTTTGTATTTTGACAATTCAAAGATATAGAAGGGCTCTGGATTCGGTTGTGATTTAGTAGACCCTCAACGGAGGAAACACCTGATATCTTTCATGTTGGAATTAGAGTGCACCAACAACACCGTAAAATATGAAGCACTCATCTTGGGCCTCCATAAAACCATTGACCTCAAAATTTGGATTCTTAAAGCAATAGGTGACTCTGATATCATCATATGATAGGTACATAATACTATACATTGTGTGTCACCTAATCTCGAAGGTTACCAGCAGGAGGTATGGCACTTAATTTCGCAATTCCAAGATTTCAATATTGTTTTTCTTCCTAGGAGATCTAATGTGGTTGCTAATGCATTAGCAAATGTTGCTGCTAGGTTGTCATCTTAGGGATGTTTTTTTTATCGACCTTATTTACAAACTTTTTGTCCTTGACAATATCACTAATTTGCGTATTTTCAATGATGGCCAACAGATATTACATTTCATGTTGAACACTGATGTGTTCAAGGATGTATTCATTGATGAAGACGAGCATGACAAAGCATTGCAAGATGCGGCTCGAGCAAGCAAAGAGAACCCCATGCCTAAGGGTGTGGTGTCACTAGAAAAGGTGTATGACTTGCATAATCACTTCTTCAGACTGGTAAATGTAATAACTCACAGTTCGCATGAACATATCAATATTGGCACAAAAAATGATCTAAAGTTTGTTACTCTTAGTACTTGTTGTATGCCTCAAGAGAAGCAACCTTTTATCCATTTTTCAAGCAATATCAAGATGTTTTCGTGTAGTTGTACGATGATATTAAAACCTATAACACGCAAATAATCCAACACATTATTCTAATTAAAGAAGGGGCCAAGCCTTTCCAATAGAAGCTGCAAAAATTTTAACCAACATTGAGTCTATGATTCAGAAAGAGCTAAGTTCTTGGATGCTTGGATCATATATAAAGTGTGACATTAAACATGGGTTTCCAAATTGGTCCCAATAAGGAAAAAGTCTGAGTAAATATGCCTATGCGTGAATTTATGAAACATTAATCGCACCTCGAACAAAGATAATTACCCAAAGCCCTCAACGGAATAGATTTTACATAAAGTATGAAGGTCATAATTTTTTTCTTTGCTTGATGGATTTTCAGGTTACAACCAGGTTCTAGTGTTAGAACCTGACATATGAATTATATATATATATATATATATATATATTATATATATATTATATATATATATATATATATATTAATAATAATAATAATAATAATAATAATAATATAATAATATAAAAAAATAAAAATAAAATAATAATAAAAGAAAATAAATAATAATAAATAAAATAAATAAATAAATAATAATAAATTAAAAATAAAATAATAATAAATAAAATAAATAAATAAATAAAAAAATAAAAATAAAATAAAATAATAATAATAAATAATAAATAATAATAATAAAAATAAATAAATAAATAAATAAAATAAAAATAAAAATAAATAAAAATAAAATAAAATAAAATAACAAATAAAATAAATAAAATAATAATTAAATAATAAATAAATAAAAATATAAATAAATAAATAAAATAAAATAAAATAAATAAATCGAATGAAGTGGGGCACATTTACTTTCATTAATAATTTCATTTGGGTTGATTAATGGTAGGTGCAACCTTCCAAAATGCGATGGAAATCATATTTTGTGGGTTGATTGGTCAGAGTGTACTTGTGTATCTTGATGATCTCATATTGTTTTAAAAGAGAGATCATACGAATTGCGCCATCTAAAGCAAATTTTTGAGCAATGTCGAAAATATGGGGTATCTTTTAATTCCAAGAAGATCATTTTTGCAATGACCAAGGGAAATCTCTTAGGCCACACCATACCAAAAAGTGGGATTAAAGTTGACCTTGAAAGGGTTAAGACTATCACACACATTCCCTTCCCAGTGAACAAGAAAGTCATGCAGTCCTTCTGGGCGAAGATAAATTTTCTCTGCAAGATCATCTTAGATTATGCCCAAATAGTGAAACCTATGCAAGATATGGTGAAGAAGGATGAAATATTCAAGTGGGATAAAGGGGAAAAGGATGCATTTTCCCGTATAAAGTATGTATTCATAAAATCACTCACCTTGTACATACCAAAATTCAACAAGGATTTCTTGCTCTACACCTTTGCTTTTGATACTTCTCTTGTCATCGTGCTTACGCCGAAAGATGATTAGAATAATGAGCGGACAATATCCTTTATGAGTTCCATCTTACAAGGACCTGAGATTAGATATCCCACTATTGATAAACATGCTTATGCAATCTACAAGGTGGTGAAACACTTTTGGAACTATCTTTTGAAGAATCATTTTATTATCTTTGTCCCACACCTAACAATCAGATAGCTATTTGTTCAACAAGAGTTGGCTGAAAGGAGAACGAATTGGATGACTGGTTTACAGGAATATGGTCTCGAATTCAAACTAGTTCACACTATCAAGTGCCATGGTGTATTCCCTCTAGCAACATAAGTAGTGAATACACTAGAAGACAATTCATCTAGATGGGAGTAGGAGATCGAGATGTACAATGTGGAGCAAGATCCCCCCACTAACATTCCAACCTCTTGGTACATAGATGTGCAACAATATCTTGAGCAGGGTACTCTTCCTCTTATTTACTTGCTAACAGAAGAGGGTAGCCAGATTGAAAGAATTATCTTACCAGTTGGTACATGGAGTGCTTTTTAGAAAGCACCGTAACGAACTCCCACTCATATGCTTAGAAGCACTACATTTAGAAAAGGTGTTGTGTGACCTTCACGATGGACCAGCCAGAGGACACTTCATGGGTGACACTATGATGCACAATGTCATGTGGGCTAGTTTTTATTGTCCCACACTTTTCAAATATGCTTACGCTTATGCCCGAAAGTGTTCGGTCTATCAAAAGTGTGCTGACTGAGAAAAGAATTCAGCCACCCCGTTGAAGCCTATCACTATGGAAGAACCATTTCAACAATGGGGCCTAGATGTTATTGATGAGATATTTTTGCACTCATTGAAGAAGCACCAATATATTCTTACTGCCACGAGTTACTTCACACGGTGGATAGAAGTGATTCCACTCAAGTAAGTGAATGATCAAGAAGTCATCAACTTCCTCAAACAAAATATCACTACAAATTTTGACGTTCTGACTTCACTAGTTTTCGACAATGAAACATATTTCTCATCGTTAGATTTATAAGATTTTGCATTGGAAAATGGAATCATATTGAAACATTCTGCTAATTACTACTCGCAGGAAAATTCTCTTGTTGAGTCTACCAATAATGACCTTATATGTATTATCAAAAAGATTGTCTTCTATGAAAAAAGGAGTTGGAAGTTTGCTTTGGTGAATTCCCTATGGGTTGAGCGTGTCACGCCTAAACCTTCTTTGAATACATCTCCTTACTTCTTGGTGTATGGAAGAGAGTCATCCTACCCCCGAAAATCTATTTATCTGCCCTTCAACTTTCACAAGAACCTTAGGGTAAACCATGCCTATTGGTTCATAGTAGGATAAACACCCCCCTCAAAATTCAGGAAGAAAGAAAGAAGGCTAAAGAAAAATTTTCTCTCCATCAAAGTCATATCAAGAGATGGTTTGACAAGAAGTCTACAGGGAAAAATGAATTCGGTGTGGGTGACCTGGTATGAAGTGGGATAAATCCCATGAAGACAAAGGTAAACATACTAAGTTCCAATCCATGTGGATTAGATTGTATACCATACATGAGAAGCTTGGCCATCATAAATATTGCCTCTAACCTTTAGACGAGAAGATTGACTCTCTTCATGTTAATGTCCAATATTTAAAGCAATATTTTCAATGATGGTCTAGGGTTGTGCCCTATTCTATGTACATAGTGTATTCTATTCGTTTATGTAGCATCGGATGTCTTATAGCCATGAAATTTGGTGGAGAGGCTAGAATACATGGGATCTCCAAAACCCAGAAATCATTTATGTAAATTCTACATAGAAGTGTCTTAATTAGGTCATTAACCATTTTTTAAATAATTCCTAAGTCTAAACTTAAGGAATATGGTTATTTAATTAGTATTAATTGAGATAAGGTGAGAATGATCTAAAAACTCACAAGGATTGATCCAGTGATGATCCTAGCCATCGATTATATTTTAGTCTTGGTCGTTGGTGCTCCAACGATGGATTATAAGAGGAGGTCAATGTGGTGATGGAGAAAACATTTGAGAAGTTTGATTTCTTAGCAGATCAATTTCCTGAGTAGTAGCAGTCAGTTGCCAGAGCGGGAGCCAAAGATCGAAGCAGTGAGTGAGGGGCAGGGATTGTGATCCAAAGGTACTTTTTCCATATCCGAAGAGGCAGCTACAAGAGGGCCGAGTTATCCCAGTGAGGCAGCACAAATCACTACGGAGTAGCTTCAGAGAGGGCAGTTCGATTACATGGAGAGAAAATTGGTATAAGTTCCAGAGGTCGGGAAGAGGTTCCAGGAAATCAGAGAGACGATTTCCTCAGCATATAGAGGTAGAACGACTTCATCAGAGACTGGTTGGAGTTTTGATCTCAAGAAACTGCGCAGATACTGGCTCAAAGGGCCAAAGGGTTGAGTTTTTTAAGGCGGGTTGTGCTGAGATTACTAGTGGAGGAAGGGTAAATTCCCTTCAATAATTTTTCCCAGAATTTCTTGCTTTTGATTTCCAGTTTTAGGCATCTAGATTGTACTCAGATTTTCATTGCTACATAATAATAAAAACCCTCACTGTTGCACTGATTTTTCCAAGTTGGGTTTTCCTGAGGACATTTGTCTAAAAAGAATTGTATCATATGTTCTGTGTGTGTGTGCTACAATTTCTCAGTTTCCGATGCATTATATTTCCGTAGTATTTTATTTATGAAGGTTGCATTGTGTTTATTTCGATATTTTCTCGTAGTGGATATATTGTTAAATTAATTAACAATTAGTAGAAATAATACTCGTTGTTGCAATAGGGTTCTAGTTTTGGAATTTTCATATGGTATCAGAAGGAAGTTTATTTGCTAAAGAGCTCAGAAATGAAGGAAAGCATTTTTTCTACTCAATAAGGGAAGTAGGCTGAAATTCCTAAGGGCAGTGCAATATTTTTACCAGAAGGTCAAGTCGCTTGAGGAGGTTCATTTTTTCTGAGTGAGGCGCAGAAAAAAATTCATCCTTCCATATCGAGTGATTCCATAGGTAGGGGTAGAATCTCAATGCCTTTGTTGGGAAAATCTCTAGCTGGACGCAGGGGTTTTGTTGTAGTACACTAAAGTAGAACTAGTGTTGGGGTGGAAGAGAGAAGAGCACACACAGAGGAAAAAACTTCCTCATGGAACTTCTAATCTCAATAAGTTCAATTCTCCTTGTAGAGCGGCAACAGTTGTGAGCGGATCTTCTCAGTCTATAAGGGAGTGCAAGTAGAAGAGCATAAACTAAGCAAAATGAAAGAGGGAGATTTTGACAGTTTGTTGAGATGGCCACTTTTGGGCTTCATGATTAAGACAGCTTGGATGGAGCTTCCAACTACATCATCTGGAAGGCAAGGATTTCATTTTAGATGAATATGGCCTAAAAGACATTGATGTTGTAGTGGCAGTTCCCCAAGATGCAGATCAGCAGAAAGAATATAAAAAAGAGATGGCACAGGCGAAGTGGTTGATCCTGGTTGGAGTCCAGGATCATATAGTCCCACATATAGCTGGAAAAGTTACTGCCAAACAAATGTGGGATGTTCTCTCCTTGTTATACAAGGGAAATTTCAAGCAGTGAAAGATGTCTCTTGAGGAGAAGTTGAGATGCACCCTGATGAAGAAGGGGGGAGCATAAACCCCTTCCTAACCAGGATTTAGGAGGTCCAAGACCAGCTGTGAGTTTTTGGGATAGCACCTCAATCCACAAAGCTAGTGTGGTTGGCACTCAATAGCATCTCATAGGATTGGCAGTTTTTTGTCCAAAGCATATTGGACAAAGATAGGCTACCAGACTAGGATAGAATCTGGGCCAATTTGTAGTGAGAGGAGTTGATACGAGCTCTGTTAAAGAGATCCATCAGTGGGAGTAGCATTAGTAGATCAAAGATGGTGAAGGAGGAGGAGAATGTGGCCCTTGCATCAAAGGGTCCTAGTCAGGGACAGGGGGAGAAAAGAAGGAAGAAGAAGGACTTGTTAAAGGTCGAGTGCTTCAAGTGTGGTGAACTTGGTCACTACAGTACCCAATGTCCTCTTAGGAAGATGGAAGAGGAGGATAAGCAGGACCAGTAAGCAGCTTCAGCATAGATCAATAGGTTGTCCTCTAGGTTGGAGGAAGACTTCATGATATTTGCATATATATACCTCTAAGAGTGAGGTGGGGAGATTTGTTACTATAGTCCCAGAGAAATACAGAGATTGGGCAGGATCCTTTAGGAGTCCACCTCATGGATTGGTTCTTGGCTACGGGGGCCCAAAGTATTTAGTAGAATGATGGATCAGTGACAGTTGATGCAATCGGTATGACAGTGACAATTGCAGACTTGTAGCAGTCAGAGGTTGGGAAGCGCAGTGCAGTGTTGACAACAAAGTAGGTGGCTCAGTGTAGAGTTGGAAGTAGTGAAGATTCCTCAGTCATAGTGCATATGCTAGTAGTGATTAGAGACTCGGTAGATAGATAAATCATACTAACCATATTTGATTCAGTATTTTGGATGCTTTTTATTTGTAGATGTTGCAGTTGCAGCAACAACATATGAGAGGGAGTTACAGTGTAGATGTAGTGTTGCCAACAGTATGGAAGCATCAACAGTAGAGCAAATACAGTGTATATCAGAGTTGTGTAGTGGATGGTGGGCAGTAGCAACCATACATCAGCAAGGTGATAGGAGATGATACAGAGGCAGAGTGGTTTGACAGGGTGTGCAACATTAGAACACATTCCTTGCTAAGATGGAGTGTAAGTTTTTGTAGCATTGTATGTGTTTTAGCCACAAAATTTGATGGAGAGGCTAGACTAGATAAGATCTCAAAAACCCATAAATCGTTTCTGGAAATTTCACCTAGAGTTTCTCAATTATATTATTAACCATTTTTTAAATATTTTTTAAGTCTAAACTTAGGGAGTATGGTTAATTAATCAGTATTAATTGAGATAAGGTGAGAATGATCTAGAAAATCACACGAATCAATCCAGAGATAATCCTAGCCATCGATTATGTTTTAATATTGGTTGTTGGTGCTCCAATAGTGGATTATAAGAAGAGGTTGATGTGGTGATGGAGAAAACACTTTAGCAATTCGATTTCGTGAGTAGCAGCAATCAGTTCCTAGAGAGAGATCCAGAGATCAAAGCAGTGAGTGAGCGGCAAGGACTATGATCTAGAGGAAGTTTTTCCAGATCCAGAGAGGTAGTAGGAAGAGGATCGAGTTATTCCAATGAGGCAACGCATAGAACTACGTAGTAGCTTTAGAGAGGGAAGTTCAATTAGCTAGAGAGGAAATCATTCTCAGTTCCATAGGCCAGGCAAAGGTTCCAAGAGGCTGGAGAGATGATTTCCTCAGAAGTTAGAGGCAAAATGACTTCATTAAAGACTGGTTGGAGGCTTTACATCAAGACAACATTGCAGAAGCTGACATAGAGGGTCAGAGGGCCAAGTTTCTGAAGGAAGGTTGTGTCAGAATTGTTGGTGCAGGGTAAATTTTTCCCATAATTTCTTGTTGTGGATTGCCAGTTTTAGGCATCCAAATTGTACTCAGATTTTTACTGTTGCATGATAATAAAAACCCTCATGGTTGCACCGGTTTTCCCAAGTTGGGTTTTTTTGGGGACATTTGTCTAAAAATAATTGTCTCATATTTTATATGTGTGTGCTAGAATTTCTTAGTTTCCAATGCATTATTTTTTCGTAGTATTTTATTTATGAAGGTTGAAGTGTGTTTGTTTAGATATTTGTCATATCAGATAAATTGTTAAATTAATTAAAAAATAAGATAAATAATAACAGTTTTTGCAATAGGGTTCCAGATTTGGAATTTTCACATATTCTTTCATTATTATTTTTATGTAGACTTGTCTTGTTGTTTCCTTTCGTTTATGTAAATAAGTGTAGTGTGTCTATGTGTTCTTCGGCTTCATTTCATGTGGATGAATTGAAAAGATTCTTGTGACACTACAACATTTGGCTAACCTTCAATCCTTCTTCTTCATTTTGGTTACACCTTTTGGTCAATGATGTTCTAATGGAAAATATGATGCTTGCGTAAAGAGAACTTTGTGTTGAGCCATGATTTCTGTGTCTATTGTGGAAACCATATGCCTTCACTCGGTTTTGTATGTTGTGGTGTTTTCCACACTTATCCAATCAAGTAGAGAAGGACAAGGGCAAAATGTAAACGAGCAAACCAAAATAAAGGGTCTTAATATGCTTATCTGAAGGAACAAACTATTGTCCTCTCAATAAATCAAGATCCCTCTTTTGCCCATGAAATGAATAAGTTCTTATGCACCATCCTATATATAAAATATATAAATAAAGGGTGAAAGAAGAGAAAGGCTTCCTACCCAGGGAGGTGAACCAAGTAACTTCGTCGAGGTACTATCTAGGCTCACTCGCAGCAAATCAATGTTTTTGTTCTTGTAGTGACTCCATCGGGTTACTGTCCAGGCCTGCTCATAGCGGAGCAACACCAGAGATGAAAAACTATACTCTGAAAATCTAAAGCTCGCAAACTTCATTATCCTTCTCCCGATTCAAAAAATTGCGATTTAGTCGGCTTTATATTTTTGTTTGACCAAGAAAAGATAAAGGAGACTAATTTTGTGTGCAGGTTAAGTGGGGAAACCAAAGTAATTAGAACTATGAATCAATACTCTCTAAAGAACTAGACCCTGTTGTTGATGGCGTTGGACGCACCAACATCAGGGGATCTCCCCAGTATGAAGTCCCAACTAGACCTCACACCATTTGGTGTAGGATTCCCATCTGGTACGATAGCCCGGTTACCATTATCTTAAACTTTTTCCTTAGCTCTTGCTTGTCAGCACGAGAGAGTGGTCTGCTTTATCTTCGAACAATGAGGTTCACGTTCCTGGTGAATGCTATTGTTACTTGTCTCAAGGTTCTTTCACTGCAGAGAGAGGGTGTGGGAGTGAGTCTCAGGTCGGATGGGAGGAAGTTCCAACTATGTCAGAGACACACAACACAACAGGACATGCACAGCTTTTGGTAGAGAAATCCACATGGATGTGGTAGTCAAAACAAACAAAAGAAGATAGAACGTACAACACCCAATGGGCAGTCCACGCAAGTGTGGCGGTCGTTATAGTAGGTTTCGTAAAAGGTTTTATCTGATGTCTGGGAAGTGACCAAAACGAGTAGGACAACGTCAACAACTTATACAACACATTTTCATAAATATATGTATTAGAACAACTGAACGAGTTCAATTGTTTAACACAGGTTAAAGCAACATGTATTACAAGTTTTTAAGATTAATTCTTACAAACAGTTACAACACATGTGAGAAAACGTGTTGGCATGTCAGCAGGCTTTCTGAATTAAGCGAAAGTTCCAAGACGCATCGATACACCATACATCAGTAACCCCATGGGAGGGGCATTGGATCCATTGTTCACTCCTCAAAGAAAAGACTACAGACTCTCAAGGCTATGTTGGGAGG
>APFE030553881.1:51647-73967 GCA_000404065.3 Pinus taeda | reverse complement strand
CCCTCTCAGTATTATTTCCAACACTCTGATATCTCTGTGTTCCATCATTCTATCACCTCTGATATATTTCCTGTAGATTCATCTAGTTACCAGATACTTGTTCTACTACAAGTGAGTTTCGATTGATCTATCCTATAGATTCATCAAGTTGCCATATACTTGTTCTGCTACAAGTGAGTTTCCATAAAGGACAACACATGCATCATAATGCCAACATTATCCTCCTTTGGACTTGATGGTAACCACTTTGTGTTTGGTCACCACAACCTGTAAATAACATCAAGACAAGCACCAAGTTGTTCTAAACATCAAGCTACTCACCACTCTCCAAACACCAAGCTACTCTCCCCCATTGACATCAAGGGCAAAGGGATGACCAATGTTAAATGAAGACTTCCATATCTAAACTGCTGAATATGCACAATGATAATGCTCCCCCTAGGAACATGTTGAATTCTCGGATCAAACTCCCCCTTAGTACATGTTGAGATGCACTCTACCATCCATGCTCCCCCTGAGCATATGGAGAGTCTGCAGAAATATTTTTCGAAAGAATAACATGACTCTATAAATCAACTATGTGAGTATGACCTTCCTATCACCAATGACTTATACATACATCGATCACTCAACCAAGTGGGGATACACCAAATTTGACTCATCCACTCAACCAAGTGGGTTTACATATTTGACATGATCTCAAACGTCCATACATGACTGCATATAACAATTATTACATCATAGGTATTTACATGACCTTTTCATCGAATGGTATACATGAAATTTATAACAAATACCAAAGATCTAAAGAAGATCATGATACTTATCAGCAACTATCATACACCTTATATGATCATAAGCATATGTCAGCAACATCCAGAATAGCAACCTATATATGTCCATCATGAGTTCGAAAGATATGTCAATGTGGCTTTCATATCATCAACCTGTGACTAAGTATGTCACATATATATATTAACTCATCCTCTTAATCTTATCAAGATCAACTTTCTCTATTTCCTTAGTAGAAAAAGCCTTAACATAGCCTTCCATGAATCAACTAAGCATATTTCATATCTCCAAGTAGTAATACAAAATCATTCACTTCATATCATATCATATATATGTGAAACTCCCATAGTCATCATCCATGACCATATCATCATCATCTTAGCAAGAATTACATGATAGTTCTACAAGAACCCACAATATATCAACCATGTATCATCACTAGGGAGTTTTCTAACATCCCTCATCTGATAAGCATCAATCATGATAATCAACATAAGTGAGTATCAAACCTATCATTATAAAGTCATCATCATTATGTGACTAATTAAGCCATGTCGTAAAATAGGCATGTCTTAAAATATATATGTCTTCATGAACTTGCAATAACACCATTTTCTTGGCCAACCAATAATATTTAACAATATGCAACTTAAGTAATCATCCATGTATCCAACATAATATATATCCATCATAGAGATAGAAATATGTTTCTAGCTTCTCATCAATGTGAAAAGCAAACCATGAGCTCACAGTCATTTGTCAAACTTTCTTGATACCATCAAGAGAAAAAATCCTCAACCAATATACCATATAAGAGCCAATAACTATAGTAATGTTGCAACATATGAACTTTATGCATATATGAAGGCATGATGAAAATAGCATAAAAGAAATGAATGACACTTATCATCATCAAATAATGAATTTGTGTACTCTATCTTTGTTCTTCTCCTTGAACTTATGAATATCACCATGTAAGCAACATAACTATATGCATCATCAAAATATTCATCTGAATCATCCATAAATCTGATCTGAATAACAACTATGTGGCCCAAGCAATATAAGTATCATCTGAGATTTCATCATAGGCGATTCATAACCACAACATAGCATGATGTATCATTTAAACATTTCTATCAACATAAGAATCCTCATCGTTGATACGAATCATTATGTTCCAAATAATTCTAAACATAATGCCAACAATGCATTATTAGGAGTATAACATATTCTCCCCTTGAACCTGTGCCAACTATTTACTGTCAGATCTGGTTATTGCATATATTAGTAATAATCATCAAGGCATCATCATCAACTATTTATACATCAATTCACCAACAACTTATGAGGGTAAAAATCACTTCTACATAACATCCACAGACTGTAGTCATCAATCATCAAACCAAAAAAGAAAATTGATAATTTTCTGAACCTATTGAAGCCTCTAAAATCCTAGCACCGACATTGGGGATAACCACCCAGTCCAGACCTTAGTACAACTCCTTTTCCATTTGGTATAGTGGCTCCGAATGGATATTATGGGACCAATTTCCCATATAATGAATGGTTTGATGGATGATTGTTTTATAATATACAATAAAGATGATAAGTGCTTTAACCTATAACTCAAAAATATACAACTATACTTATTTAAGCTGGGTCATGTATTAACAATGTGATTTCTGATTATTCCTAACAGACAAATAATCATATAGATGGCTTACTTATCAATAGAAAGATGCATTCATCTATAATGGTTACTTTGTTTAAGAAATTAAACAAAGTAATTATAAAAAACATATCACATTCATAACAATGTATATCACTGACATATATCTTTAAAGTATAACAATTCTAAATCTTCAGAAATGACATGATAAAGAATGGTTTAAAGAGCATACATGTATCAACAATAGCAACTTTTAAAAGGAATGATTCATCACATAAGGAAACAAGACAAAAGAACAATGATAGAAATACCACATGCATTTGAGTCTTTCCAATGTAAATAACACTCCAATTCCACTTTCTTATTTGAGAAAACTTCGAGGAGATAGAAAAGTGCAGGTCTTGAAAATGTTTCTTCACAAAAATATAAAACCTTGATCCACTACTGATAAAAATATATTCAGAGGTACAAAAGTGTAACTTCTCAAGTCAAATTTTATACAAATTGAGGACATTTTCTTCAAAGACATGAAAGGGTTTAAATAATAAAATAAAAACTAATTGTCAATAAAAATCGCTTTGAGTTGTTGAAACTGCAAACATGAAAATTTGGGATTTGATTTATGAAAATAACAGTGTGATAGCCTTTGAACTGATTCATTGTATCTACTTCTTCTCTTACACTCGCAACTGATAAATTGAGAGAATTTCCTTAATTTTCAGAGGATGACTCAGCTTGGAATGTAGTTGACCAGTGTATGTGGCATCTGAAAGCTCGGGAACCATGCAGTTGACACTGTTGGCAAGGCATTTGGTGGCCATCTGCTGGCTGTGCGGCTTGACTAGGAAGAACCAAAATGCATCCCAAGTCAATTTTTGTGCTTTTCCAATTTGTTCTTCTCTGCTGGCCAGATCCTGTCTCCATTGATTTTCTAGTGCTTTTGCCTTTGGGAGCTTTCCTGGGGAGCAATTGGAGATCAAGTTAGCTCCATATAAGCTGTCATTTATCAACTCAATCACACTGTTCATTGTAGCCCTGGCTCTGGAAGTAGCTCTTTTGACCTTTATTAACTGCGATTCCCACTCCGAAAACAAGATTTCTTTATGCGATTCTTGGATTTTCGCTAGATTAGCAGCCATGCCTTCTTTTGTACTTTGCTAAGAGAGAAATCTTGTGACCTTATCATCTGCATTTTCAAATTCGAACCTAGTGTCAACTGCCTATTCAATGAGTGATGCAGTGATGATGCACAATGGGTCAACCAATGATATTTTATGGCAAAGGATATTCAGTTTCTAAGATAAGGCTTTAGTCACTTCCAGGGCTTCTTTCTTGAAATCGTCAATCTTCGAATAATCTTTGAATTTCTCTACCTGTAATTGCAGCTGTGCCATTTTTTCTTCTTTGGCCTTCTTTTCCTATTGAAGTACCTCTTGAAGCTTGTTGAGTTCTTGAGTCAACTTTTGTTGTTTCTGGAGAACCTGCTGATCAATCTTTTGTTTCACTAGATTTAACTGTTCTTTCAGTTTCTCATTCTACTATTTTTTCCCTGGTAGCTATTGCTCAAGCTGACCACTTTTCTACTGTTCCACTGTCGTTTTCTCTTCAAGTTGAGTGATCCTTAGATCTTTTTCTTTGATCAGTTGGCTAACTATAGAGGCCTTGTCCATTGTAGCAGCTGTATAAGCACCTGCATATTGAGATAACTTAGTTAAATCCTCAGAAGGATTGACTTCTAAGTCTTTCCATACCACATTCATAAGTTCAGCTTGAGGAGTTGAGAATGGTCCTTGGTCAATTTTCCTCTTTTTCCTCTGTCTTTTGACCACAACCCTATGATTTGGACTGTAAAATACATCCAGGGGTGGTATTTCCTCCACCTTCAATACAATTTCTTCAGAAGGATTCTCTGGAATTATTTCAATATCCTGTTGAGTGTTAACTATGTCGACTACCCCTTCAATTGTAGTACTAGTAAAAATAGGTTCCTGTGTGGTGGAAGATTTTGGTATAATGATATTTTGGGAGTCATTCTAGTTCTTGATTTGCTAATCAAATTGCTCCCATTCCTTGTTTAAGTTGGCATCAATATGCACATTGATATCTAGGATCTCACTGGTCTTTTCATTTGTCTACTCCTTTTTGGGAATCTTCTTAGTAGTGTGTTCTTCACTGTGGCCTTCTTGCTGCACCATAGGGGTAGTGTTCAATAAATCTAGAGGTATGATTTGTAACCTCTGTGTCTTGAACTGCATAAACTTATCTATCTCCCTTGCTCCCAATTTGATCCTTCATAGATGTTTTACCTGTGAAAACGACTCATCTGAAGTGAACAAGTCATCATAGTCATCTTTCTCATGATCAAATTTGGAAAGTTTCACCTGAGTGGTAAAGTTGTAAGCCACTTTGTTTGGGTCATACTGTCTCTTAGGGATGACTGCTAACTTCAAAATTTTTATCTTCTATGCTTATTTCTCAGCATGTTTGAAATCATGCAGTGAGTAAGTACCATAGTGGAGGGGAAATGTAGGCCACATTTGTTTCTTGGACTCTTTGAGGTTCCTAGACATTCCTGTCTTCGTTATCTGGTGAGCTAGTTCTCTGGCCAATAGCTTATAGGTATGTACAATGGGAGAACATGTGGATCCGTGGTGCTACCAAAAATTCTGACATAGGTGAACTTTTCTTCATCGAACCAACTACCGGTTGATCAATGCTGGCCTCATCGGATAACCGAGGAGTAGGTTTTTTGAATATGGCCTGATGGACGGGTAAAACAAAACCATGGAAAATTCTATGTATATGATATTTATAATGGGCCTTCCACAAATACTTATGATAAATGTGAATAGGAGTTGGGTCTTGAGGAGTCCATTTCCAACCTAGAATGGGTAAATCAAAATTGAAACAGATGATATCCATAATGTAGGTGCTCATATAGAATGGGTTATTATCCGGGTAGTTACATACCTATTTCTTCTATAATCAAAGATTTGGTTGGCCATTTTATCTGATAAAATGGTTGCCCAATCCATGATAAAAGAGTTAATTGTTGCTTCCATTAAAGGCACCATTTCTATGGAGAATCTAGCTAAATAAAAGGCTCCAAAGAGTCTACATATCATAGCACCAGCATAGCAATAGGGAGATGCTAAGGAGTCCATGAAGTACATACCAAAGGATTCATGCTTATGCTTGTTTGGGAAATTTCTCCATTGCTTGATAGGGTCCGACTCTACATCGTTCTCCTTGGCGAAAGCTTCTAAAAATGCCTTGTTGTAATGTTTCTAGGGGTTTGGCAAATGATACATCTTCTTGACATCTTCTACCCTGAATGTCCTGAACATCCTTTCATCTGCTGTAAAGAATGCTCTATCGGTTATGTTGATAATTTCTATTACCCATCTCACCAGGTCATTGTATGGTAACACTTTCGTACGGGCTACTATTTTGTGGAGGAAGGACCTGGCTAAATCCTTAAGAGTATTTTTTGATTTATCACTTGCATTAGCCATTCCTCCTTCTTCTTCAATTTTGGTTGGATCCTCGACTTCGAGTAGATTATATATGCCCTCCCATGAAGTCTTTCTAAGGCCTGAACAGGTAGTATCAGCTATTAGTACCAACTTTGCTGGTTCATCTTTCACTATGGGAGGGACCTTTACTTTCTGAGATCTCTTATACATTTTTGTTGGACTGATGATTTTAGATTCGCTCTAAAAAATGAAACAAAAGGACATAATAGTGGAAAAACTTGTTAAAAGCTAATACACAGTGCACAAGACTAACAACAATTAAGCGTAATAGATGCTAAAGATCTATGATATATTAAGCCACCATGGATGAAATCCTTGAATAATTCAACCATAATGGCTTCTTAATGATTTCCCTGTAACTTCCAACATGAAACTTTATGTTGTGATGGTATGTCGCATCACAAATTTACAATGGCCCTTTTTAGAATGGGTATCATGACTTCCTGATCAGCGATTAGCGATAATTGCATATCGCAAATCAGGAGTTACAAGGGCCATGCTTAAATGGTTCCTCTGCATGGTTGCAATTGCGATTAGTGGTGAGTTGGCATGGGGAGGCGACATGCTTTAAAATTGATAAATCATTTAAATTTTCTTTATAATTGACTTATAACTTTAAACTGCACATGTTCGAAATACTTCATATTTTACCTTCATCGAAAGCACGAAATACGATAATGAAATTGCATTGGAAGATTTCAAAGGAGATTTTGGGATGTGTCTTATGATTTTAGTGATGTGCGATTGTGATCGGCTTATCGCGTTGGAGGTTTTCCATGGAACACTTGGGACGGTTTCTTAAAGAGTAGCGATATGTGATTTCCGATAGAGTTATCACATCGGTAGATCTCAATGGAACACGTTAAGTCCACCGTTGAGATAAAGGATGTGCACGATGTGACAATCTGCTTATAATTATTATCCTTTGATAAGGCTTTTTACTTTAAGGTCTTATTATGACTCAAATCAGATCGGATTTTCTTAAAAGGACTTCCATGGGTTCAAAAGTTTTTCAAATTTCGATTGCGATCTAACCTACCCTAAAAGCAAATTTTTTATCACCTATTATAAAAATTTATTTTAAAACGTTTTATTGATTTTATTGATATTCTAAAGGGGACCCATTTCTTATTAAAGTTTTATATGAAAAAATTTGAAATGGGGGGGGTTGTTGTATAGCACAACAAAACCATATCAAACCCTTTTTTTGAGTTTGTCCCACTACTTCTTCATCAAACCAACATATACGTGACTGTGTAGTTTCAAACTCACGTATATACAAGACTCGTCTTCATAATATCTACGTATGAAAACTCAAACACTGAAATTTCATACTTTCAGTCCCTCTTGAGTCTGTTCTTACCGTACCTAGTCCTAGAACCTTTGTTGAAACATCAGTTCCAAGAATATCATTACCATGATGGTTCTTCATTAGAGACTCCATTTTTCTCTTGTCTCTAGTCATGTGATGAGCACATCCACTATCATATTTGTCTTCGAATGAGCAGAGAGAAATATCACACCTTATCTGATCTTCCTTTTCTTAATTCTTGGTGGATTCATATTTTTTAGATTTTATGATATAAATCTGCTTATTTGATTACTGACCATATTTTCTGTGGCGATCCATAGACTTGTTCCTGCATTCTTTTTCTATATGCCCAAACTTGTTACAAGAATAACATCTTATATGTTTCATATTCCTTCTATATCAATCAATGGCTTTGTGATCAAACATATTGCAAGAAAAGAAATATCCCTTAAAGTACCTGGAAGTTGATGATCTTTCTGTGAGATGGTTATTAGCTTGAAACATTCTACTTTTGCATCTAGCTGCAACATGTCCAAATCTATGACATACAAAAAATTCAACATTATTCATCAAAAGAAACAAATGATTAACACTTCCATAGTTAGGAGTAAATGAATTTCTTTGAAGACTTTATTTCCTTGGTTGTTGATAGGGTTGACCTCTTATCTCCTTGTTGAGCATTTCAAATTTTGCATTAGAGTTCCTTCCCTCAGTTTGTGAGCTAGATTCACCTTTAACAGCTTCATGAAAACAAAGACTAGATTTGATGGTAGGAGACCTTTGAATACTAAGAATATTATCCAAAATCTTACTACTATCTTGAAATAGTAAAAGCTTATCCTTTTCTTCTGATTTACCTTTTAGGATATTTACCTCAACCTGATATTGCTCTTCCTTTTCTAGATACTTCTTCTTCATGATTTCTTGAGCTTTTCTTACTTCTTCCACTTATTGTTTTAATTTTAGAATCTCATTTTCTTACGTTTTCATTCTACTTATTTGAATTTTTGAGATCTTCTTTTAGAGAGATGACCTCTGCTTCAAGACTTTCATAATAACTGGATCTATTTTTAAGTTTCTTGATTGTTGTATCTTTTTCATTTACTTCATTTCTCAATGATGTCACTTCAACCTGCAACGTTTGACATTGATCTTCCTTTTCCTTGTATTGCTTCCTTACTTTTTTTCCTTCCTCCAAGTGAGATTTTAACCTGGTAACTTCTTCTTTGAAGGTACACTCCCTTTTGTCAAATAGATCTTGTTGATCTCTAATTTATCTGTGAGCATTTTAACTTTTGTCTCTATTATATTTCTTTCACTTTCACCCATAAGAGAAAATTTAGTTGTTTCACTATCACTTTCACTATCTTCAACATTTGATGAACAGAGAAATGTATCAACAGGAGACCAAAAATTAGTACCTGATACTTCTTTTGCATGTTCATCTTCAATCTGAGGTGATTCTAAATCTGAATACTTCCTTCCACCTAATATCCAATTGTCTCTCATACTGTCACTATTCCTTTGATATGTATTCTTCTTCTTAGGAGCTTTCTTCTTTTGCTTCTTTCCCCTTGTTACAATGGATCTCCTTCAAGTGATCAAGATTCTACCAAAGAACCTCCTCTAATACCAATTGTTGGGAAAAATACTGAGAGGGCCGGGGGGGGGGGGGGGGGGGTGAATTAGTATTTACAAGTAAATACAATTTTACATTTCATATTCATATTTCTATAAACAAATTTATTGAATCAAACCTACGTGTGCTAGCGTATGTTCTTAAGAGAATGAGTGTATATCTAGTGAACTTACAATTCAGTTAATCCATCATATTTTTGTCTTCAGCTAGTGCATTAGTAGTTTATTAACCATTAGATAAACATTAACCATTTGTTGTAATAAATAAACCATCACGCATAAGAAACACACATGAACCCCAAGATTTAAGGTGGAAACCCATTTTAGGAGAAAACCACCTGCTCTTGTTGTCTTTGTCTTCCTTTTAATATAAAGAATAAGATTTTTACAATCTTGTACTGGCGCAGATTCATACCAGTACACAGACATCTACCTGCAGAAGGTAACAACCTTCTCTCATTCTCTAGTTTCTACTGGAAGGGAGCTACAACCCCCTAGCTCTTGTACTGGTTGATATGTTTACTAGTATGTAGGCGACAGCCTACAGAAGGCTACAAACTTCACTCATTCTCAAGATGCTACTAGAAGGAAGTTCCAACCCCCTAGCTCTTGTACTGACATATATGTTTACTAGTATGTGGATGTCAACCTATAGAAGGCTACCACCTGCAATCTTCCTCCAGGGACCATGTTTCATAAATTTTTAGACTGGATACTCCTGGTACACAACAGCACAATATGTAGGCCACATTTCATCAAATTTTCATAATAGACCCAGCAGTAACATTGAAGCTCAAAATCAATCACCACTGCAATAAAACCATCAAATACAATTTCATCTACCAACAATGAAACCCAATCATCAGTCTCTGATATAACTAAAACCCAATCATAAATATTTGATATAACTGAAAGCTAATCATCACTTTTTGAATCAACCAATCTTGAAACTTGTGACACAACTGAATTAAACAATCATTGAAACCTATGACACAATTGAATCACCCAATCATCAATTTCTGATACAACTAAATCAACCATTCACTCAATTTATAAATCAACTGCAATTGGATCAATCAATTTACTGAAAAATCAATCAACCGACACTTAATCAAAATTCAACCAATCAACTGGAGGAGACAACTCATTGTAACTAGTACACAGATCTAAACTCAGAAATATGCATCAACATTTAGAGCCAACTGCAACCTTAAAAATCATATGTCAGAACGTATACACTACTTCAATGAAGCCAACCTGCATGTATATGCTACTTTCTGTAACCCAAACTTCTTATACCTCTAAATACACTGAATCATAAAATCTTTGAACCAAAAAATGTACCAACCAATGACATTCTGAAGATCTACTATCATATTACAGAGTTCTAAACAAATAGAATCAGAGATCACCCTTCTTACTCAATCAATCAATCAACCAGATAACATCTCCTTATACAATTGGTTTTACTTTCAGATCTAATGAGGACATCATTGACAAACAATAATAAAATAGTAGCACTGACTAGAGAGATCAGACATCTATGAACAACAAACGTTTCTTCTCCATACACTACTTGGAAGTGTTGAACCAGCGTGTATACGCTCCTTCACCAAGGCAAACCAGTGTATAGATTTGCACATAATAGCTTATAACTTCGCGACAATTCCAGACTTCATATATACCCATATCATAGCATTTAAAGGCAAAAAAACATTTTTTAGCACTCATATCTAGCCTATCCATTATCAAATCACATAATGATAAGTCATTTCAGGTCTTATGATCCTGATCCATCATTGGATCTCATCCATCATCAAACACTCAAGTGAATACTTAGTTCAGATCAATCAAAGCATCAGAAACCCATAACATGCATATTTTATTTTGATCTAACTCTTCATAAGATATCCATTACTTGTACACTTAGCCCTTTGATCTTCTCCTCCTTATTTACTTAGAGCCTTTTCTAATACCTCGAACCAAAAAAACATTTAGAACCTGTGGTATTCTTAGATGGATCAAGAAATAGTTTTTCTACTCAATATTGTGGGCTAATACCATGGTATGGACCCTTGGTATTCTTAAACCTTAATTTTACATCCCATACGTGCTTTTCATATTGTGAAAGTGCATGCATACATACATGCTCCTTTTGTTATGTGAACCTGCTTGTATACGCTACTTGGACTAGGTGAAACATCGTATACAACTTAATGCAATTTAAAACATTATTTTTCTTCAATTTCTTTATTTTGATCTATAATCCTTTGTCCCATCATCCCATTATTTTGTTCCATTACTCTGTTACCTATGAATTGTCCTATTACAATGTGAGTTGTCATCATACATCATTTCTGAACTGATTCCTTTGAATTTCCCTAAATTTTGTCATATTTGTAAACACAACTCCCATGCATTCTATCACATCCTATTTATACCTTTATCAAGTAGTCCATTCATTAAATAGGTTGTCAGCAAAGACAAGTGATCAATTAGGTTTATTATCAAGGACAACATTAACACAATCTCCCTGTATCAAACCTTTGACCATTATTCTGTTCCATCACTCTGTCACCTATGATATTGCTGGGCATGGAATCTCCCCACAACATGTTTTGGGGATCGAAGCCCAAGTTTTGGTAAGATGTATTGTGAGACTCCACGAATTGTGGGCGTGTAGTGCGAAGTATAGGTTGAGTCATAGGACTGTCCACCCCAAGTATTGTAATGTAATGTAATGTCATGTTAGCCTACCCATGGTCTGCAGACCATGGGATTGTTTAAATAGAGCAGTATGAGTGGATCGCGAAGCTAGCAGATAGTCAGGGAAGGTGTAGGCTTGAAAAACCAATCATGTGGACTCTGGAATTAGTGTTCCGAATAGAAGCGTCAGGAGATAAGATCATGTGAGTTGTGGACCATTGGCTCGACCAAATTATAGGAGGATTTATCATTGAGTTCGCGGTAGACACGACTATCAGCTACAGTGAGGTGGAGCAATGTTTCCTCAAGGGACCACAAGGTAAGTATATTAAATCTTTGAACACTTGGATTAAGATGTTGTTGTATTAAAAGAAGGTTATGTAAATAAATTAATGTTTGGGACTACGCAAAGTGGGAAGATCTATAGAAGCGGAGGTAGTGAATAATTGGAAACCAGTCCCTTAATTTCCCCTTCGTGGGAAAGCGAGGAGGAGCTCGCAAAAGTTTCTCCGAGAAGTGCAGTAAGTCTGATAGGGTAGCGCATTCCACGTTTACCACCTCCACCCACACCGCCAACTGTCTCACCCTCCTCACCTCCATCTCCACCCACCCCACCTCTGCCACCACCACAGTTACAATATGGCGAGTGTGATCAAACTACCAGTATTCAGAGGAGTAGGGCATGAACACCCAAACCAATTATGGTTCGTGGTAAGAGTAGTATGGGAAGCACAAGAAATCGTGGATGACAATATCAAGAGGGCTACGCTAGTGAGTGCGTTGCAGGATCGCACATTAACATGGTACATCAAGCATTCTAATGACCATCCAAATGCAGGAATCGCAGAAATCCAAATCACGTTGAACAAGGAATTTAGCAAGCCAAAGTCAGAAATATAATCAATCATCAGGTTTAAGTAGATTGCAATGCTCTTGGGCGAGAACCCCTAGGATCTAGACCAAAAATTGAAGGGCATGATTCATGAAGCCAACATGAAATTGATAGATGGACAAAACCACGCATGGTTTGTAGCACCACTGACACCACACTTAAGGACGACGTTGTCAAAACAAAAGCTTTCCACCTAGGCTGAAGCTTTGGAGATCGCGATGAGATTTTATGAGACCCCTATACATGACCTTAGTCTAGGAGTCCAACAAATCCACGCGCAATTGCAAAATCTATGTTGGGAAATGCAGAGTTTGAAACAAGACAGGACACCTCAGCTAGAGGCACGCGAGGAGGTATGGTGCATAAAATGCAAAGGCCAGGGGCATGACAAGGACCATTGTCTAGTGTTCGTGAATTACTTGCCAGGAAAAGGGTCGATGCTGTTAAGACCTAAGGCATAGGCAAGACCGAGTGCGATGCCTACACTATGGTGCACAATCTGTCAGATAGGAGGAAAACACACTACGGATAATTGTCATCTATTCCAAAAGTATACGCAGACATCCCAACAATTGTTTTGTAACTTTTGTAGGTCAGTAGGCCATGATGAGAGCACCTATAGAAGCTATGAACTAATGATGATTGGACTCCTGCCTATAGGGTGTAGAAAGAGAGTGTAGGACTATAAAAGAGTCTATTTTGGAGTTGCACGATAAGGAAGGTGCGCGTAGAATCAACATGCGACAAGGTTCGTTCCCGCACACGAGGGGTTGAGTTGTTGCACGGGTACACTGGGAAGTGACCATTGGTGTCATTTTTCATGGTGGGATGTCCGATTTAAGGAAAAGGGGAGCAGCTGGTGGGAATTTTAGATGTGAATTAAAGGCAAGATTTGGGACAATTTGCCACCAAGAAAGCATTAATGGCCCAGAATTGGGGGGAATGGTAAAATTTGAATTCAAGAGGCACGATAAAACTCCAGGGGCTAGCCACGAGACAACACTTGTTCACTTGAGATTTGAGTAGTTGATTAGAGCACAGAATGTTGAGCACTAGGTGATATTTGAGCCCCGAAGCTCACGAATGATCACAGATAGTTCAAACAAGATGGTGGCTACCAGGAGAGGTTTGCACTTTGTAGAAGGAACCGCCGACGAGGCCGCGCAGAACCCCATGGCACATGATGTTCCCGAAGATACTGGGGTCACACTGAAAATCCCCAAATCACCTCGGATGTGGAGACCGAAAAAAAGATAAGCAGGTAGTGGGACCAGTCCCCATGTCCCCAAGGAATCCGCAGTTCGGTAAGCTCTCAATGGAAGAAAAGGGCAAGGTTGTCACCATTGAGACAAACGATGAAAAGGAGGACCTGCAGACTCTCATTGCTGAGGTAGAGGAAGTAGAGGACCTAGAAGAGGATATCTAGCTGGTGCACTCTGCAGTGAAATTTCCCAATTATGTCCCTCCGCGAAAAGGGAAAACTAAGATACCAAAGGATTTGGATGCCACCAAGAGCACACTCTAGACCCTGCTCCTCCCTAATGGAATTGTGTTTGATGCCTCACACCTAGGGTGCATGCCCATAATGAAGTTTGAAGATTGGGACCTCATGGATAGCGAGAAGTTCCCACACTTAGAGACGAAGAGCCTCATGAAGCAAAGCACAGAGGGGCCAGTCACAACATTAGAGCCGTAAAAATGGTTGTGTGGTGTGGAGAAGGCCGAATTTCTTCATCTATTTTGGATTCCACACTTTCACCGCATGCCCATCACTATTTTCATCATCAGCCAGTTGCTTTGCCTGGTGCACGATGGGTACTTATCGGTGGAGGAGCTTATTCCCATCATGGCAGATCTCATCCATAGAATTTCTTGGCTTCCCTGTAAGGGAAAGGACCCCATGATGATAGCAAGAAAAAGTGGTGATTTGGCTCTCATGGAAGCCATGAAGAAGAAATACAAGCTCAAGAAGAAAAAGAGGGATTACACTATCAGCAGTATCAAAGATAAAGGGGTGCTCGTAGCCACACAACTCCTAGCTGAGAAGGTAATGAGAAAATGTTGTGGCGATGAGGTACTAGTGCCGGTAGTTGTGTAGGCCGAACAATGCACAGAGGGGGTCCAATTCAACTAGGCCGAGTTCCTCTGCGAGGAATTATTGACTAACTACAAGGAAGCCTAGGAGCAGGGTAAGACCTTCCACTACACGTGGTTGCTCTTGTCCATTCTACTAGTAGTGGGAGAACTGCCAGAGGACAGTTAGTTCCTGAGCATTGAACAAGACTTACCAGAGGCTGCAAAGTACACGTCACTCTGGGCTACCAAGGATGTGAAGTGGATTCGTGAGACAAATATCTTCTGGGTGCTCATGGAGGCAAGCATCCGGATATGGATTAATAGGTGGTCGCGCCTATCCCCCATAGTGCACAACAGTCTGTGGAGCTTTGTAGACTTCAAGGCAGACATGCACAATATTTACATCAAGGTGCAAAAGGATCTGATGTAGTAGTGGACGAGGCTCCCGTTCATCACCACTCACAATGCAATTTTTATAGTGTTAGAAAAATGGCCTCCAGAGTGGCGTGCCCTAGATCTGGCAGAGCTGGATAGGAAAGTAGCACAGAAAAGAAAGGATGAGGCCAAGTTGCACGTCACGCAGTTGGTCGAGAAGAGGTGCAATGAAAAAGCGGTAGCTGAGGTAAGAGCAGTCCACGAGGCAGCAAAGGCAGTCACAGAGCAACAAAAGGCCATCGAAGTAGCAGTAGTAGCACAAACAACAGGGGTCGCAACAATGCAGGAAGAGGAGGGCCAAGAATCATCTACAGGATAGGAGGAAGAGGAAACATACCTTGCAGAAGAAGGCATAGACCTGGGCACAACTTCCACCCAACTTAAAAGACTGTGGGTCATAGAGAGATCGGGTCCACGGAAAAAGGTCAAGGCCTCCAAATTGGCCATTGAACCAATCACATTAACGGAAGGCGACCTCTACGACATCGGCAACATGAATCATGAGGTCTCGAAGAAGCCATGTCGAAGCAGCACTGTGTTGGGGCCCCTAAGGGTGCAGTTGCAGGAACTACAGGTGTGGCCCCTAGAGGAAGGAATCATAGCCACCTATGTTGCAACAGGCACATCAGCAACAGAGCAGATGCTACGCGTAAGGATGGCCAATACCATAGTGCTACAGTAAGGGGAACTAGCAGAAGAGAATGAGATTGACAGATCCATGGTTGGTAGGATCAATGGACTTGGCCTTAATTTTGATGCCCTTCCGTGAGACACACTATACCAACTGCACGATGGAATAACAACAGAGCTCCTTGTTAGGGAGGGCCGCACGATTCAGGTGATGAGTGAGCAAAAGATCAACATCGAACAGCTCATCCTACATCGTGACAAAATGGTGTCACAAAACAACAGTTAGTGCAAATAGTTGATGAAGCATGTCATTGAGTCTCAGAGTTGTCCATTGTCATGGACGTACCAACAGAAATGTGGATCCATTGTTTGGCAAGTGGAGTCTGAAATGCATGCAAGGAAACAATGCGTGTGCATCTAGAGCTAAATCTCGAGATTGTTGAGCTATGACTGAAGGCGCAAGCTTCTATTCCCCTAGAAGATAGAGTGCAGTACGTTAGCGCTATCCATACAAGGTTGGAAGAAATTGGATGGGCAATACAGGATTGTACTGGTATGTTGGACCAAGCCTTTGGAGTCCTCACATCCTTGTAGGAGGACCCCAACATATAGCACCTGGAAACAGAGGAACGTGAGCTTCAAGAGCAGTAAGACAATGTAAGGGGAACTTTGCAGACAGTTGTCCTCACTCAACATCTCGCAAAGATGCAGCAAGCACAGACACTGAAAGAGCAGGTGGATGTTGCAAGACAAAAGAGGCACTTCTCAAAGCATGCAGCCAGCCATGGATTGATGAGGCCTTCACCATTACAGCAAATATCGAGGGCAATCTCGCATAGATGCAAAGGCTCTATGCACTAAGGTAGGGATTCAATCCTCAAAAAGAAACATCAGAAGAGCGCATGCAATAGGTCTATCAAACCGAAAAACAGTGCGTTGCAGACCTCAGAGCAGTACAACACCAGTTGGAGAGGCTCTGTGCAAAGATTGCCACGCCAAAAGAGTGACTCGAGGATGAGTCATGATGATTGTGTTGGGAGCCTGTTGGGCATGGAATCCCCCCACAACATGTTTTGGGGATCAAAGCCCATGTTTTGGTCTGATGTATTGTAAGACTCCACAAATTGTGGGTGCGGAGGGAAAAGTATAGGTTGAGTCATAGGGTTGTCCGCCCCAAGTATCAGAATGTAATGTAATGTCATGTCGGCCTACCCATGGTCTGTGGACCATGGGATTATATAAATAGAGTGAGGCTCTAAGGTTTAAAGATATCCAATTAGAGAGATAGAGGAATACGAATGGTTCGAGCATAGAGTAAGAGTCTAAGAGTATTGGGTCATAGTAGTAGGAAGAGGCTCTGTAGCTGAGTGTGTAGAGACCTAGTAGAGTCCGCAGCTAAGTGCGCGGGCCCCTACAGCTGAGTGCATAGGGCGTTGTCAAGTCTATAATATTGAACAAAGAATAATAAAGAAAAGTTGATTCCAATTTCTATGCATCTGCTTGTGTATTACCTTCTTTACATCTATTTTGTTTTGTTTATCGTGCACACTTATATGATTACTGCATATACCATTAATCATCATTAATCTTACACAAATAAGTTAAGTAATCAAGTAATAACAGGTTAAATAGTAAGGAACTTGGGTATAATACAGATCATGCCCCAAGTAAGGCTGCACGGAGGCAGCATCATAGGTTGCAAGGGACTAATACGTGCACATAGAGACGTGTGTGCAGGGTCAAACCGTGGACTGCCAAAAGCTCATCAGACATCCCCACGGTGTGGAAACCTAGTTCTAGCACCCTCCCATATTACTTCAAGTGAGACCTTAGACCACGCTCTGTAGACTGTTGCCGAAAGGGCCAGTAGTACTAGGATTTTCTTTGCTAAATCACCTCTTAACCTGGGTCAGGTCCATGTAAGCCAACACATATCTATCTTGTAGATTCATTTAGTTATCATATACTTGTTCTGTTACAAGTGAGTTTCCATTGATATGTCCTATAGATTTGTCGAGTTTCCATTTACTTGTTCTACTACAAGTGAGTTTCCATCAAGGACAACACATGCATCACAATGCCAACATTATAATCATAATCATAAAAACATATAGATATCATCCTAGCCATAGTCCAGTCATGACCATACCAACCACACACCATGACCTCATGCATGAAAGATACAACCATATCAATGTATGCATAAGAACATGTAAACACTGACATGCATAAAAGATGCATAACTATAATATACTCATGATGAAACATGAAGAAAAAACACCATCAACGTTCAGATGGCAGCATCATTTGTAACCATGACCAACACCATGCATATGCAACAAGCACATAGACCACAATTACAAGCAACACATATGTGATCAACATGAATGTATGACCAACACACCACCCATCTAGTTCAACGGTTAACCTAGCTTTTATACCACTCTGTAACACCCTCCTCCAACATTTACCCAACCTAACCACTCCAATTGGGTAAACATGTAATGAGAGGTTACTATGATGTGATTCAACTCCCTAGGTACAGTTAAGGAAGTGGAACTAGAAAAGTAAAACCAATATGACCTTTCACACACGCCACAGAACATCCAAGAGCCAACCAACCCTTCCAGGTTCTTAACCCCTGAAGAAACTTTCTTTTTTTTCCCTAAAACCCTAGTCACTCCCATGAAAAGGCATGCATGTGACTTTAGGCCTCCAGTTACTCCCACAGTAAGAGTAAGATGACAACTGTGGAATTTTTCAACTAGTTTTGTGCCAATGACCCCAAATTTTGTGCCACTTTTTCAGGCCTAGAAATTAGGCCACTGCCCAGAACTTCATTAAACTTCTAGAAATGAAAAATAAAATGGGAATAAGGATAATAATACAAGTAACTGAGAAATGACTTGACTGAACCCCTATTAGCCATGAAAGGCATTTTGTCAAACATATCACAAATATGCATTCTACAGTCCATAACAACAAATTCGATCATAGGGGTCACATACTTATTTGAGAATTGCTAGGAAGTATTGATGCCTTATCACATTAGCTACATTATCATCTATTAGGTCATATATTATTTTCTCATTTATTTACAAATCAAAACATGATGAGAGGCATACATTATCATTGCCATAAAACATATTCATAACTAGAATATAAACAACAAAATGACAAGGATACAACAACCCTAAGATACACATATAAACCAGTACATTTACATATGTAATCCCAAGGAGAAGAAACTTTTATTAATGAATGAAAAATCCAACCAGCTTTGGCACTTCCACGTACCACCAGACCATAGATTGATTTAACCAAACCTTTATTTTAGCCAATCACCCCTGTTCCATATTCCAAGAAAGAATGTGGGAGTCATAACCAAAAATCAACTAGGGTTTCCTGAAGCTAAACCACCTCATCCTCATCAATAGAACTAGGCTTTACTACAATCCACACCGAATCACTAGGCCATAAACAATCATGGATACCACCAAATTTCTCTACCTACACCATGAGGAATTTTCCTATCTCCTAGTCTCTAGGCTTTACCTTACATCTCGCCATACAATAGTCAAGGATCCCTAGGCCTAACCAAGACTCCACCCTCAGGATTTACTGCAATCACCACCAGGTCACTAGGCCAGGTCGATTGCACACACCTCTAGATTTTACCGTATATCTTGTCATTCACTGGTCGAGGATCCCCAGGCCCACAGAGGCACATAATAACTAGTATTACCATAACCCGCAGTATATTTCAAGGGTCACTAGGCTAGTGGATTTACTGCAATCCACAGTCCAGTTCAGAGATCACTAGGCCATGTGTTATTTTTTTCAAAGACTGTCTCACTAAATTTTGAAACCATCCATCAATGCAACTCAATTAAAACATGAGAACTCCACCACACCATGGCTATTCAAAAATGGAAACGCAAGGCTAAAGCACACTATCACACCTAGAAAAACCCATTCCCATGACAACAAGAGAAGCAATAACACACATACATGATCGCTCATGTCAAAACTAGCAAGGAAATCATTCATGCAACTCAATACATGCAAATAATATCATTGTAGCCACTTGATCTTGCTCTTCCTTGCTTGATATTTGCTTCCTCTTTTCCTTGTTTGCTTTCCTTGATCTAATGATGAAGTGCTCCAAGAAAAATGTATGTGTCCAAGAGTGCAAGAGAGAGAAGAATATCAAGAGAGCTCCAAAACTAAACTAAGAAAAGGTACCAACTGATCCTAGGAAGCCTTTTTATTCATGAGGCCTCTATTTTCCTTCATTTTCCTCCTCACATGCAACCTATGACTTTTCACCTTCCTCTTCTCCTAATTGCCATTACTTTCATCAATAAAATGCCAATTAATGCCACTTTTCCTTTCCAAATCCTTTGCCATTTCCTTTTCCATTTTCCATAGCCATAATAAACCAAATGAACACCCACACTAGGATGTTTTTGCACAACATTCATCTTGGAATAAGTTTCCCATAACCACATCTATTATTTTTCCTTAATTAAATTTTATTACATGGAATTTTCACCAAGGTTGTTACAAAATAGGAAGATGTACCAATACATTTTACTTCTATCTAGGAAAATGGGGTCGAATGGGATTTAATTCGAATTCAACTTACACTGGAAAACATGGTCATCTTACTAAATTATACAAAATAGAAGAAACTCTATTCCAATGAAAGTATGAAGGAATTTGTTGGGACCTCCATGATCTGATGTTGCTTTTCCTCTCTTTTTGAAGGTCTCAAATTCTAACCCCAAGCCCACCAGTTAGAAATAATTCAAAGACATGAAAAATTGCAATAATGGGGTATTTGGAGTAGGTTTTTTTATTTTCCTTTGTGTTGGGTTTCTCAAGCACAAGAAAAGGTCCATTATTAAATACATGGAACAATTAGTAGAGTAATAAGAGGTAATACAAATTGCCACTATTGGAGGAAAAAAAAGGCTCCAACAATAGGTGACACAAGGATACATCCCATGTTGGAGAGTGAAGACAATACATAAATTATGGCTAATTATAACTAGGGTAACAAATTTTGAGAAGTTGTCCAATTATTCATTGAGGAAAAAAGGTACTTGCAACATCAACAAAAATCAAATTTAAAATCTAATAAGAACAATAACAAATTTAAAATCTAATCAAGTTGAATAACTTATCACCTAGCCATTACTGTGTTGACTCATATTGTTTTAGTACCTATTCTTATTTTGCATATGCTAGTCTTGGGTGCCTAACATAGTCTTATCATTAGCGAATTTTGATTTTCACTTTCATGAATCTTCCCTAAAGAGTTCAATGCTAATACAACAGACATGATCTCATAAATCATCTTGAATTGTCGGAGTGTTATGATTCATAGGCAGAATTCTCGCAGGGTTTCTTCTCTTGATTTTTGGATTATGTTTTAGTTATGGAATGATCTCACAACTCATCTTGAATTATAGGAGTATTATAATGAATCATGCAGTGGAAGGCTTGCAATGTTTATTATCTTTATTTCTGGATTAAATTTTAGTTACGAAATATGTCCCTTCTCTAAATCCACCCTAAAAGGATGTATATTGGGCCTAGTATTACAACAATATCACATCAATATGGAAACATTGTCATCCACCAAAAGGGAGTATGTAGTTCAAACCAGTAGTATAACTAAGCATGAATAGCCAAGGGATAATTCTGATGGCGGCATGGTCTAGTGGATAAAAGACTGGTTTTCTATTCATTAAAAAAGTGTCTTGATGATTGAATATGGGTTGCACAATGCTCTCAAGAAATACTATTGCACAATACTTTCAGGAAGTAATTGCACAAATGTAGTATGCACAACATGATAAATTTTGACTTTGATAGTTAGTGCATAGAATATGGTTTACCTTTGTTATGCTTCTTAACCTGCAAAGTAATACCGAACAGAGAATATGCGGAGAAAAGATACCCAGAACACAGAATATCCAAAGAAAATATACCCAGAACACAGAATAGCAATGATATTATTACTCAGAGAGAAATGTTCACAGGCCTCTTCGAGGGGGCAACCTTCAATAGAGCAGAGCTCGATTACAAAACAAGACACGATACTCCTCGCAGGGAGTCTCCATCCTTTATATATGACTCATAGATGCAATACCACAGGCCAATACCGTGGGTTTTATTAATACTGTCTATCTAATACTACCGCCCATTTGCAACTAACTGTGGTCCCGTCATTAATTGCGGTTTAACCACTTAAAATTATTAATATGGGTTTTATTGACTCTTGACTATGACGTGATCCCATGACATAAATAAGGGGGTTAGGGTGGGACCCTAACATGCCCTCCCCCTTAAGACTAGTCTTGTCCTCAAGGCTGAAGCTATAGAAACTGCTGAAGAATAGTGGCTGGTTCCCAAGTTGCATCTTCCGGAGAGGTGTCTTTCCATTTGACGAGGACCTCCTTAATCATGGGGCCGCACAGGTGCTTGTCCCGTGTGTCGAGAACTTGTTCCGGTTGAAGCCAGATTGACCCTTCCTCGTCCAATTCAGGTAGACTGGTTTGAACTCGGCAATTGTTCCCAATCACTTTCTTGAGGCATGATACATGGAAAACTGGGTGGATTT
>APFE030553881.1:27273-46709 GCA_000404065.3 Pinus taeda | reverse complement strand
AATGTTGCAGGGCTCTAACTAAGGAGGATTGACCGTACCCTTAGCCGTACAACCCGACTACCCTATCGTACGGGCGAGTAATCTCTCCGAGTGCTGTTCTTGGTGTACTATAGCCACAAGACGGCCGAAGGTTTATCTATGGCGAGGCTTTAAGGTAGCTATGGGGCTTCCTATATACCCAGAGGGTACGTGGAAGACAGTCCGTGCGCGGTTCTGTCTAATGTGCTACTAATCGAAGGGGTACCCACAGGGGTTACAAGGGAGTCCAACAGACGTGACCACCTCTTGTATTTCCTGCGTGCATGCCTCCCCAAATCCGCAGGTTTATGCGCTTAACGACAGATCCCGTGGTTTAAAGACGCCGGAACACGTATCTAGCCAAAAATTTTTTTTTGCTAAAATTTGGAGATCCCACAGAGCCCTGGAAAGTGCTCTGATACCACTTGTTATGCTTCTTAACCTACAAAGTAATACCGAACAGAGAATATGCGGAGAAAAGATACCCAGAACACAGAATATGCGAAGAAAATATACCCAGAACATAGAATAGCAATGATTTTATTACTCGGAGAGAAATGTTCACAGGCCTCTTCAAGGGGGCAACCTCCAATAGAGTAGAGCTCGATTACAAAACAAGACACGATACTCCTCGTAGGGAGTCTCCATCCTTTATATATGACTCATACATGCAATACCATGGGCCAATACCATGGGTTTTATTAATACCTTCTATCTAATACTACCGCCCATTTACCCTCTATCTAATACTACCGCCCATTTGCAACTAACTGTGGTCCCATCATTAATTGCGGGTTAACCACTTACAATTATTAATATGGGCTTTATTGACTCTTGACTATGATGTGATCCCATGACATAAATAAGGGGGTTAGGGTGGGACCCTAACAACCTTGGGCATGTGGCATTCTAAGGGGTTGACTTATGGATGGATAGATAGTTTGGGGTGCACATATAGCGTGTCTAATGCATATTATGACACGAGCACACACATTTTGTGATAGATTGAAACACACTTCATGGATACAAACATCATATGACACACCTGGATGAGGATTTCTAACACACATCATGTAATAGATGAAGATCGATGGGCTCATGGCATTGATTTTCCACTAAATCAACCTATAGCATATGTGTTTGTGGGATACTAAATAATAAGCCTAATTTCAGTAGACATTGATAAATACTTCCTAAAATCCTTTCACTAAATTGCCCTTCTAAATACATCATTCTAATCAAATCATTCCTATTTTAGCATATTAAAATAAAAACATGTTTACATAATCATGCATATAGTATACATGCTAGAATAATACCCAATGTACATATGACTAGTATTTATGGGGAATGCAAGCCCCTCAAAGAAACCTTGTAGGGAAACACTATATATATCCCAAAGAATGGGTAGCCATTCATCAATTGATGTCCTTAGAATTGGCTCTGTCATGATGGTGGTATTGGCTCTGCGATGATGGTATTGATATGGCGCTACGCATGGTATCTCTATCATCACAATTGTATGTATAACTTTATCTCTCAGTTCCGCTATGTTATACTCTGCATAGTATACATGGATTTACCACATAGTTTCTTTGCTTCATTGAATCCATGTCATAGTATCAATTTTGTGTAGTAATGATGCACATTCATATGGTATCGATTCTCTAGACAATTTGTAAAACATTGAGACATATTCATGTATGGTTTCAATTCTCTACACATTTTTTATAGCTCCTCATTTCTATGGTTCTTAGCATATGTCTCATCACATATTATGATCTAGCTCCATCTATTGTATGAATTATTTTTCACAACCATATATGTATAATTTTACTGACATCATAGTTATGGAATCACCATAGTCTCAACATCACAATTGTATGATTGGTCTCAGCATCAGTAATTTGAATGGCCTTAGCACAACATTGTATGGAACTAGGATATATATGACATGTATCTTGGTTTCGAATCTATGTATGGAAACATTATATTCCATAAGAAGTGATGATATTTATATGTTGAAACCCTACTATCAAGGAAGAGAAGTTACTGATAATAAGCACTGTTTAACAATGAATCTTGTTCACAATCGAAGTTGTGAACAAGAGATGTATAGCCCCTAGGCATCCTATTGATATGTTGTATCTCAGTTGAACACTTGATGAAATCTAATGGAAGAATAAAAATTGAATATGGGTTTCCCCCCTTGCGGAGTTTTGCCTTGGTCTTTGGCCAATCTTGGTGTCCCTTTGTGTGTATACTTTTCTTCTGATGTTACTTTTACTATTTCACTGCATTATTGATGTTGTTGTTTCTACATAATTGCACATGATGTAATAATGTTACAATGTTGTGGGGTGAATTTAATGTGTTTATGTTGTAATGCAATTATCAAAGCAAAGAACGATATAGCCTTGAGAATTTTCAACACAAGGTTCATGGCATCACTTTTATAACCCTTTCATGACATGCTACTCCATCCCAGTAAACTATTGTCATACCTAGGGTAAGACTTGTTGCTATTGTTAGGTTCCTATACGAATAGGAGTCATAATTTTTAATGACTAAGGTTAAGCCTTGTAATATTGTACACACCTTTGCTTTCTGCAAATGTTTTCCATATTAAAAAAATTTAAAAATGTAAAGAGGGTATGTCCTAAAATAATAATCAAAGGACAAAAAAGAATGAGAAAAGGTCAAAAAATGAAGATATATGAACCCCAAAAAACAAAAAGAGACCATGAAAGCGAGCAAGTCTAAATGCCACTACTATTTACTTTTATGCATAATAATGATTGTGTGTAGCTTTTTATTCATGCCACATTCCATGGTAATCAAATTATTTAATCTTGATTATATCATGCTTTGAATTTTATGTTTATAGTTAAAGAATAAAATCTGACCAAACAGTTTAATATTGGCAAATCATTAGATAGGTATAGAAAATAAAAGGAGCTCGTCAGTTTAATCTGAGCCCTTGGATGATATAAGGTTAGAATTAGATAGTCTAAGATGTAAAATAAAAGGATTGATAAGGGTTTGCTAGCCTATATGCACCCAAATAAAATGAAAAAAAAATGGTAGGGTAAATAAATGGGTAAGTAGAAGAAAGGTTGCAGAAATATGAAGTGATTACACAAAAGCACTTATGTCATGTTTAAATACATCTTTCAAATGTGCATAAGTAGTAAATAAAGCAAGGACAATGGTTTAAAACTTGGTTTATTTAACATCCCCTCAGTCATTTCACCCCTCTACTTACTAATTTCCCATAAATAAGTTCTAAGTACTTAAATCCTTTAAGTCAAAGAGGTTCAGAGCATTTCTCTGACTTTTGGTGGGACCGGACCCTCGGCTTAATAACTTAAAGACACCAAGTGTTAAAATCCCCTACAAACAATTCATTCCCCCTCATAAAACCCCTTTTCCTAAGGTTAAACTTCATTTACCTAGGAAAAGTAAACTCCCCCCCCCACGTTAAAACATATTTCATTCAAAAGCCCACAAAAGAATTTTATCCTAAGTATTAAGTGTATGTAAAGCATGCAAATATTACATGTTATATTATGCTTAAGGGATATTACCCACTTCACTCATTCACTTCATATTAATTTTTAATTTTATTATATAATCCCCAAAGTTCCATTATCTCGTTCAATTAATTCATTTATATAAATAACCCAACCCCTAGTTTAGTTATAAACCATACACTTTACCCCATATCAAGACAAAATTCATTAATCCCGACATTTAACCCCACTCGATCACCTAATCTTGTCAGTAAGCAGTGCCTGATCTGCTAATCCAGTGATTAAATCCTAAACTAATCCCATACCACCGAAGATTAAAGCTATGGACCCCCCCCGAAAGCCTTTGCTTTATCCCCCGTGCAATTCCCTCTCCTGACTCCCATTTGATCATCACCCCCCTCATCTAACGGCCTACAGTCATATCGGCTTAACCCAATCACCAACCTTTACCCGCTTGATAAAGCAGTTTTCCTTGACTCCCCCTACTGCTACGTGTAAAATGCTAGAGTACATCGAGTGACCCCTCCCAAATACCTCCCCCACCATAAAAGAGGTGTGATGGCCAAGCAAAATCATTTCCCTGCTTAATAAAAAAACCACCAACTGTTCATTCATAAATGAATCCGCCAAAGTAACTGTTTTTCTATAAAAGGTCGTGAAGCCCTCTTTTCACCCTTTTTCACTCATTTTCTCTGTAAACTCTGAAAACCTTTGTGACTCCTACAAATGCGGAACTTGCCAACAGACCTCCAAATTCACTCCAAAAGATGTTGCACACAACCCAACTGACCTCTCAGTCCATACCAGAACCGTACAAACCTCTGTCGCTGCATTGAACCATCAACTTGAAGCCAATTTTCCCAATTCCAAGTATTTCACCATAGAATACCACTCCCCATTCAAATTTGGAAACATTAAGCCTGTCAAGTATTTTCATTAAGTAAAATTAATTGAAAAATACCTTAACTTTTAAAACCTGCGACCAAACCCTCTGAAAGTTTCCAATTTCCATTCAAAACCTTTGAATAAACCCCCAGAGCCTAATTCAACTCCACAAGAATTGAGTAATGGTTGCCCCTATCACCATGAATGTCAGACCTGTTACAACTCCACATTTGGACCTGGACCACCTTCCTCTAGCTGACATGGATTTCCAAATTAAAGATACAAGTGCATCATAGCTCTTGCTCAAAATTCATTGTTTGAGAAAAGACAGATACCTAAACCATTCAGATGACATTGGCCTTTGGGTATCCAATCTACCCAGATATCAATTCCCCCAAGTACATATCTTCCCAGAAATTGTCCATATGTGTCATGCATGCTACATCCCTAACCATACAACCATAATGTCTCATGATCAAAACGTTTTGTTTACTATCGTAGTTGAATCCATCAATGAAATGTTACATTTCCAACCAGGACCAAACCTAACCCCACTCTCAATTGGAGATCTGATAGACCAGTACACCAAGTTAAGTGCATCAAGATTGGCATAGTTGTTCCAAACTTTCATTGTAGAAGAAAAACACATTCCTAAAGATCCCCCTCCATATATGTTAGCTATTTTCTCTACAAGGGCAAGCATATTGTGACCATGATATCATGTATTTTGGGCTACACTACAGGTGAATACATTGATGAGGTTATACTTGCCTTCATGTCCATTTACACCCTTAGGATAGCCTCCTGCAACCATTTTGATTATGCCCAGTTCATAGCTGATAGAATGCATGAGAAGTTTACTAGAATGAGAAATGAGAGAGTATTCAAATAATCATCTGTATTATACCACCTATTTTTTTTATTATTAGTCAGACAAGTTCCCTTTCACTCTCTAGAAGCTTGAAACTAGAGGCCAACCCAAGTCTGTCATTTTTTGGACCCCACTGTTCCACAAATTTGAATCACCATACACCTATTAAGATTTCATAGATTCTTTTATTCATCCAATCATGACCATGCTGACAGGAAATCCCCCACTTAGGGTAAGTCCAGAGATAAAAATATTCTTCCAGCTATCCATGCAAACCAAAGTTGGAAATTCGTACCTTTACCAAAACCACACAGAGATAAGGATCTATGGGTGCTAGCTTGTACCATATAAACTACCCAAATACCTCCCCATGAGGTTATTTTCTGTAGAGTACTATAGATAAATAATGAACTCTTATGAGATAATTTTTGTCTCAGCCAAGAAAATATCATAATTTGAAGTAAAAAACTAGTTACGCCCCTTCATATTCAATTCTAGAGAGGCAGGGAAGGAATCAAATCAAATTTTGCAGCAAATGAAGTTCCAAAAGAGTTTCATGTGGAGGTATGAACCTCAAGAATTTATGACCAGATTGAGAAAAAAGGCCAAGTTGGGACCTTATATTCACCACCCCATACCATAGATAGAAAGATATGCAAATTAATCTGAGTGGGTGGAAAACGCTCTTGTAGATAGAGAGAATATAAAGGTAGATGTAGAGAATGCCTTATGTGACTTAGAAAGACAATTTGATGAGAGCTTGTTTTTGTAGGTACCTGAACAACAAGAACCAGCCATGAGAATCGTTTCTACCATGCAGACTCCTCATAATGAGGAAAAGAACCCCAAAAGGCCCACGGAGGAACCCTCAAGTTTAGAAATGGGCACATCAAATGTACAATATGAGACCAATCGGAGCAAAAGGCGTAGGCTAAACCCTATTTTAGAGCAGGAAGACATAGAAGACTCAATAGAAATAATTGATACTAAGCTAGACAGAAGTAAAGGCACAACTCTATCTGGAGAAATTCAGGGGCCCTCCACATCACAAACCCAGACCTTGGAAAGGCAGCTAAGTGTAGAAGTGTTCTCATTTAGTAGGCCTGCTGATAAGGATAAGGATATAAAAGATATATATAAAAAGATTAAGATAAGAAATGAGAAGATGAAAGCCCAAACTTATGCTCAATACCTCAAACTCACACCCATCAATCATACAAGGTTGATGTCAGCTTTTGACATCAAGGAGGGAAAATTACAGATGTCCTTCATAAAACCAATTGCACAACCAAGGACATCAGCGTATTATAAGAGAATTGATTTTGTAGTGATGGCCAGGGATATTCATCCCATAGACCAAATCAAGTTGCACAAACAGGCTGGAGAGATGATATACTCCACTCTCATAGATAAGGCCATAGTTGCTCATCAGTTACAGAATTCATTGAGCAATATCTTAGCCCAATATCAATTAGAGAAGGCCTCCTCATAGGCCAAGGATATTAGGATCAAGTCTTTGGAAGACTTAGTAATTGAATTGAGACATGATACAAAATATATTAAAGCCATAGAGTATCTGATTAAAAGAAAGAATGATGACATTGCTACATTGAAAAAACAATTGAAGATACCTTAGCTGTAACATCCCCAACCATAGGAGGTCTTAGAGAGCCAAACTAGACATGAAGAGTTGATGGACTTGGCCCTAAAACTTAATTATCAGTTAAGGGAGACAAAGAAAGAATTAAACACTTTAATTCAATTGAAGCAAAGTGATATTGCCACTACATCTGCAAATGTCATCACAATAGTATCTACAACAATCCCTTCCACACTAGCAACTTCACTAGCACCTACAGCTCCACCTGCTACAACATGCCAATCATAGTAGAGTCTACAACAGTAGGTACATCAAGAGAAGAGGTAGACAAATTAATCAGAGCCATGAATGAAATATCAATCTAGGCTATAGAAATGAACAAACTAAGAGAAAAGGTGGCAAGTTTAGAAACTGACTACAAACTTGCCCAAATTATGCAAAAGGAAGAGGCACAAAAGGCCAATAGAATGAGTGAAAGAGTCAAAGCTATGGAGAAAGACCTAACATTGGAGAAACCCTTTGGACAAGCCAAGGAAATGTTATGGGCCAATATCATTGACTCTGTCAATCATATTTGGCCATCTATTCAAGTTATTTTTGAGCAGACATAGTTGATAAAGGTAGCTACAGAAGCTATCCAAAAAGTCAAGGAGGAATTGGGAGACATGCCTAAGGATGCCAATAGACTCATCCACTTCCTTAATAGCAAAAACAGGTATGAGCTTCATGAGTTGGATACAGAAGATAGAACTAAAACAATTTTGGAAATAAGGAAGGTCCTTTCCAAGAGAAACCTAATGCTAAACTTGGAAGAAAAGTGCGAGAAAATGCAAGTAACCATCGATAGATTCATGGCTAATTTCCAAATTTTGAGGGAGAAAGGATTGCCCAGTCCATTGGTCATTAATGACAAACTTATGACATTGCAAGACTATGATAAGTGACTCAGGTAGTTGGCTAAAGAACAAGCTAGCACTTCAGCAATAAAAGCACTGCCAACAGGCAATGTTCTGTATAATACATTTGAGAACTTGTTTTTTCTCCAGCATGAGACAAAACACTTGTTCATCAGCAAGCCCAATTTTTCCAAGTATACCGAGGCTGATGAGATATATAGGCGAATGATGAATGTCAAGTTACCTGAAGATAAATCATGGGAAAAGATGATTGTTTACTGTAAGAAATTTACAGTATAAAGGTTGTTGTACAGTAAAAGTAGAACAACCAGGTAAATAGATGAAAATAGGTCAGCATGCCAAAGTGTATCAGTGTCAAAGAGTATCAGGTGAAAGTTAAAAGTTAAAGAAGATTTCAGCGTAAGAGACCATAATAGAAAGCCAACATAAAGGGCTACAAACCAAACTATAAAGGCCAGTAGCACCACAATAAAAGGGACAACATGAAAACAGTTCAATAGATGTCTCTATCTTCTTGCAAGAAGATATTTGTATTTCCTAGATTAAATATCAAGTTAGTTTGAGATATTTTGTAATAATTTTTTGTTTAAATACTTCACAATTCGAAGTATGTAGGGTGGATTCTTAGACATTTCTATAGACTTCTTGATCAAAAGATTGTAAAGCTATTGTATCACTCATTGGGCCAACAAGCTAGATTTATGAATAAAGACAAGATATTTCACAGGATTCATGTGTAGAGCGAAGTGCAGACAAGTATTTTCTCACATTGTTGTTATCTTTCTTAAAGTTTTTCCATAATGTATAACTGAATTTGAATGTTATAACATGGAATGATATCTCGTAATTTGCTTAATTGCACTCTGTTTTAACTGTTAGGCATACAAATATTTTCTACTGATATCTAAGTTAAGGAATTCCTAATTGCTCCTTAGTTTAGGTTGTCTCTCTATAATTTATAGCAAAGGATTCTTAATTTCTCTCTCACCCTAGTCAAGACCATTTCACCCCTCTGGCCCAAAGACCTACACTTTACTCTTCTAGCTTGTCCTTTGAAAACTCCCTTTAGTGAGTTAATTCCAATTCTGCTGCCCTTCTGTTGACTCCATAGCCCAATGGTCTAAAGACATCATTCTATCCATCTATTTTAAGGATTCCACCTTCCAATCTTCAATACAAATCAAAAACCCCCTGAACATTCATAACTGGCCTGAAATCCTAGCAAACAAAGCTAAATCATATAGACAGATCCCTCTCTGAGCCATAGGTTGACTATGGCCTATGCTTAAAAGTTGGTTTGTGGTTACTGTTATCACTCTAGGAAACTCTCCTAGGTTGCAGCTCGGAGATGCTTGGTAACATATAATATTCAATATTGTTCTCAGGCTATTGGAATGAATGATGGTTTCGATCAAGTTAGATAACCATTTCAGCTCTATTCTCACACAAGACATGTGTGAACACTCTCACCAATATAAGACTTTAGACCACTGATTCTCAATAATTTATAAATTCAATGGATAGATGGAGAATACTAACCGTATCAGTAGATTTCATAGATAAACATAAATGAATGGCTAACTACAGGTAGCAAAAGAGAATACTTACTATAGTGGCAGATGCATATATGACCACATATGGATGGCTAGCTACAGGCAACAAAGAAGCTTGCAAATCTAATTTATCAAAGCAGAGATAAGATGACAGTTATCTGACCTTAGACACAAAGAAAACATGAACAAAATGTTCAAGTGCAAGCATAGAAAAGCAAAGAGAATGGACATTGAACATATAATGGCAAAAGAATCTTATATTGCTAGAATGAAGATGAGAAGCTTGAATGAACAAAGGAGGAATAATCTCCAGAAGTTGAACCTATATTACTTCTTACTTTCAGCTATTTATAGCTTGTTCATAATGCTCTTTGAGATCTAAGAGGCTCAGAGTCCTAATCTATCTAATCTACATACTGATTTGATGCCCTCTAGGCAAGCATGGGATCAGAGTTTTCTACTTCTGCCAATAGAGTAACCGCTTTCAGATATTTTTGGTAGTTGCTGCACTGTCTGGGAGCTTTCTCATGCTAGAGATGCCCCATAATTTTTATTGGTTTTTGATAAGCTGTGTTGTTGATGCCTCATGGCCGATTCTGTTTTTGGCTAGTTGCGCATGCTGAAGCCCTTTCTATTCACTTTCCAGCCTCTGTCCATGTCTCCTGGCTTCTGCTAGGTAATGAAAAGGGTCTTCAGGCCTGTGTAATCCCTTAAATGTTTATAAATATTGTTTTCCTATTTTTTACATAGAAAACGATGTACGCAGTAAAAGCCCGCCCATCCTTGTTCTTTTTGGACTTGAAAAGTCCTTAAACATACCATATATATCTATCGGGTCTGCCCTTTGGGTTGCTGTCGCCTATCGTAGACGGCCCGGTCCCTTTGTATTTCATTGAAACAATGAAAATACACAAAAACATTAAAATATGGCTTTCCCCAAACCTGAAATATTATATAATATCATTTCCCAAACCCTTTCGAGTCTGGGATTTATCGATATCGACATTGTCATGTGTTGCTTTGTATTTCGTTATATAAGTAAATGCATTGAAAATGCATTGAAAATGGCCAACCTGCGGACTTTAAATTTTATGCAACATTATCTATATAACCATCAGGTTTGGTTATCGGGTCACACCTGTATATATGTAAAGGCCCCGCCCCGTGGTCAACGCCAATGTGATATTGCAATGCAATCTGATCACAATCACATATCGCTCCTTCCCCAGGTCATTTGTAAGCGCTCCATGCTATCTCTGATAGCGATCACCGATCGTAATCACCATTTCCCTTTTGAGAAAATAGTCACCAAACTGAAAATTGACTTGGTCAATGTGCATATCACCAAATTCATTAAAGACCTGCAAAAGCCTATTGATTTGATCAACTACTTAAAAAACTTTCTAGCATTTGGTATTATCAGGCAGAGATGGTCTATATTTCCCATTCTCTCTATAAGCCTTCAACCTTGGATATTTTGTTTGGAAGGTTTTGTACACTTGCTGCATGATAAGGTCTGCTTCATACTCTATTGTGTCATTTATGACCTGAAAAGTTAATATGAAATATGAATCAATTATTCCTTTGTGGGGGACACAAGGACTTCACCTATTCCTGCAGCTTCCTTGGAGCAAGCCCCGTCAAAGAACATGTCCCAAATCTATGGGCCTTCTTCCTCTGTGATCTGGAAAACTGGTTTTTTAAGATGCGTAGAGGCCAACTAATAAGGCTTGGTAATTTCAAGGTTGAGCTTATCCATGACAGCCTTGGGCATTGGATTAAGGTTGGCTCTAGTGTCTAGAAGGCAATTATGAAGGATTTTATCATGAATAGTCATAAAGACATAGAATGATGGGGAGTTGTCTTCACAATTTTCAATCATTAGGCTGAGAATAATAGTTGGTTGGTCATCTTGTAGATTTACATAGTCAGTGGAAGCTTGGATGGCATTAGGCTCAAGAGCCTTAAGGATAGATTTCTTGAAGGACTCATTCTTCACTGGTTCAATCAGAGGCATAGGTATTCTTGGTCTTTGAATTTCTGATTGAAAACTGAAAGAAGAAGGCGACTTGTCAAGGCCTCATACCTCTATGGTTGGAGCTTTGAGGATGATAGGATCAATTGTTGGTTGCTTCTACTTATTAGCCTACTATTCTGCAGGGACAACAACTTTATGAGCAAGAGTCTTCTTGGCATTATTCATTTTTGACCTCAAATTATATTTGTGCTGATCTACAGTTTGTAGAACAGCTTCACCATCCCACTCTTGGCTGATCTGGTCATTGAATAATGACTTCTCATAGGCAAATTTGGTTTAAAAAGTGGTGTTTCCTTTGTCTTCCATACAATGGATCTCATCATCTTCTTCAAATTTCTCTTCTTCCATGACTGCATTTTGAAAAGGGGTCTTCACCCCTTGGTCTTCATTAGCATCTTTGTTTCTTTGCAAAATCTACAAATGCTCATTTGCTCTTCTATATGGATTTGGATTTGGAGGAGAAAATGTATTAGGAACCCTTCCTTTCCCAGAATGCTGCTCAATCTTTAATTTGGAAACTTCAAAGGCTAATGACTCTATCATTTTGTTCATTTTATCTATCTTAGGATTACATGATGATGAAGGCTCACCCCTCTGTCTCGTTCTATCAGTATTACCTTTGAGCTTTTCTGTAGCAATGATGTTTGATTCAACTTCCAAGGCCACATCTTGCATATCATCCAAAGAAGCACATCACCTCTACCTCAACAATAAAAAAAAGTCAGAATCAAAGGCATTGGCATAGATGAGTCTAGCAGAGGTAATGGTGGGTTTCACCTCAGCTGGTATCTTGTTGTACATGTGATTAAATCTCTTATTAAAATTAGACAGCAGTTCACCATTTTCCCTCTGTAAGTTCCCAAACTCAGTTTGATAGTAAAGGAGATCCTCCTTATCCCCCCAATGCATTAGGAACGCATCATCTAAGGCCTTAATATCTACAATAGATGTTGGGGTCAATTCCCTGAACCATTTTCTAGCCTCTCCATCTATGCTTTGTGTCACGCGGAATGAGTCGATCTTGCGGACAAGATAGACTTTCCTAGAATCTAAAGAAGACCTAATGACAAACAAACCAACCAGACACTATCTTTCTCTAAATGTGCTTTATAAATAATGGCAAACAAATGTGTTTAAGGCCTACCTCATGTCCAACGCAAGTTTGGGGATGCCTTTGCTCCTTTGATCCAAGTAAGTTCCTTTGTCGCAAACCTTCAAACACAAACAAGGCAAACGATTAAATAGCACCTGAATAACCAGTATTATAAAACATATTTAACATGAAAGTCAAGGAGTCCATGAAACAAATAACATAAGATAGTTGTTGAGAAAAATGAGGTTGATTGTATTAATTCAAAAGAAGAACTTTACAACCTTTGCCTTGACGCTATACATGCTCCTCCCAGGGTCCAAAAAGAAGTCTCCTCTACTTTGAAAAGCTTCACTCACTCCCCAATGAAGCCAAAAAGGTATGTGATCTCTCCTCTTAGGCTTCAAATAGGAAGTCTTGATTTCACTAGCATTTACCCTCAAAACTTCAACTTTTAACCTCCCTAGCCACTAACCCAATGCCTCAATTTATAGTTCAATGGAGGGTAGTTACTAGGTCCTCCTTCAAAGAGATAGAATTATCCTTCAAAGGGATAGCTCCTCCTAACAAGGGATTAGCTCCTTCTCTTATGGGATGCATGAACCACTTTGGAGTGAACAATCCACGTCAAAATTCCTTCTAGAAACCTCTAGAATTAATCCAAAGTGAGTTTTTTAAGATAAAAATTGTGCCTTTTGACTTTCACAGGGGTACGCACCCTCCCCTTTACATACAGAGCGTATAAGTACACAGATACTCTGAACAAAAGGTGCGGGCCCACAGGAAAAAGTGAGAGAAAGTGCGGAACTAGAGTTACAATGCTTTTTTGATGTCTTTCTCTCATTTCCAAAGCTTGCTTTGAAGAGCTGAGGTCTGAGACTTGCTTAGGAAGTTGGTATAGGTGGTGATAGACCCATACCGACTGCAAATGATCAAGGTGACGATATTTTTGTGTAACAGATTGCCCCCTAAAGTGCGAAGTCTGTAGTAGATGAGGATTTTTCATTTATCATTTAGGAAGAGTGAAGTACTTTATCATTTCGAGGATCATATTGCAGAGAGCCCGGCTGGAAACTGTAAAAACATTCAATGCAAAATATATATATGAGATCATATCATCGCTGAGGTAGGCATTCCCATACTCAGATAAAAACTGACTAAGAGACTGAAAACTTAACTAGAAGACTAACTACTGCTCTGATATAGGAATGATCTCATAACACATCATAAGTATAGACATATGTGGACACAGTATGGACGCAACCATCTGTTTATGAATAGTCCATAGTATAATGAATACAAAATTCCTTGCAGCCTGGATGGTGGAAACTAGATCCAGGGTCTTCATTTCTACGTCCCGAAATAGTACGATTCTATCCATTGGATTGAATGTGTCGAAGTTGAACATGGTAGAAACCGCTTGATTACCAATCAATGATGTAAACTGTTAACAAGCGTGAGAGAAACCACAAGTAATGACAATGGCTCTCAAAGTACTCAGTACAATCTATGAGATGTGATAAGATGTGTTGATGTCGAACATGTCATGGGATCCCTTGATCGCAATTCAATGATGTAAACTGTCGTCAAAGACGAGAAACCTGCCATTGAGGCATGCAGATCTCAAGGTACTGACGGTTCCTAGATCATCTTTCTAGATAATGTGTTGAAGTCGATAGAAAGCGATCCGTCGTAGGAAAGCCCACAGCACGAAATCATAGATCAAGCTGAAGAAATTTAGTTGCAAGGACTGACTCAGGGATGGTCAAGATGGATGACAGACATTTTGTAGATGAATGGCTTATTTGCACTGACCTCTTGAACACATAACGACACGACAGATGGTTTGGTGACATTTGACCCAAAGTTAATACCCAGAAACCAGCTGAAGACATTCAATATGGTTTGATCAAATGTCAGGTAAAGGATTTCCCAACCCAGAGGAATGAAAGTGTCTTGTTCAAGAGTGGTTATAAAGTATGAGAAACAGACTTACTTTTCTCTCTTTTCCCCCACCATTTCTGGCAAGTACCTCTTTATTTTTTACAAGCTTGAGGAGGATAACATATGCTTGTTTGTAAGCTCATCCTTCGGATGAGTCCAACTTAGTTTTTGATGCGAACCCTAAGAAGGAGTGGTCCGTTCCTGTTTGTAATAGAACAGGTCCTTTACTGTGAAATTTTAACGAGTCCAGTATAGGAGAACTCGGCGCTTTTCATATTTAGAGAGTCTGAAAAACTTAGAAGACTCCAGATTGAACTTTTTCGTAAAGTTGTGTCTCCTAAGCCCGAAAAAGTATAAAATAATACCTGAGGAGAATCGCTTGATCTTTTACGACCAAGGAGTACTTTTCGTTATTAGTGTCTTTGATCCGAAAAAGTAAAAAAGCAACCAAAGACACGTCGTTTTATAACCAATATCGAATTTGAAACGACAAAAATCCGGCAATATTTTTATGTTTTTACGGTCGGAAAAAAGAGCTATAAATAGACTGTCTTTTAATTACGTTTTAATGAGCTTAAAATAAAAACTCGGCAATCTTTTCATCTTTTAGGAGTCAGAAAAGGGCTTAAAGGTGACTCTAGCTGAAAATGATAGATTTCGCCTAAATAATCCTGTTATCTTGCAAAAAAACACAAACATTACTCATACCTGCTTGAAAGAGATAAAAATGTCGCAATAATACCTTTTTAAAGTGAAACATAAACAAATTTGCAATTTATTTATTCAAAAAACTTATAAAAAGGGGTTTTTACCATTCATTTTTACCATTTGTAATTTGGGTGAGAAAATAGTGCTTTGCTCTGAAAACTTCCCGTGAAGATTGTGGAAAATCCAACCGTCAAAATCGAACTCCGTCTTCTCCAGGTAATCCACATCATCCTCCTCTTCATTTTTAACCGTTTCATTTTTCAATTTAGTCCTTTATTTCATTTTTTGGGAGGGTTTTTAGGCAAAAAACCCATGCTCGGGGTACGCAGGCTCACCACTGCGAACCTGCGGACCCCAACTTTTTCTCCATTGGGAAAAAGCTCGGGGTCCACATCTTCCATGTAGAAAAAGTGTGGTCCTATGCACTGTGTCTAACATGTAGGGTGCGGGCCCCGCCTCGAGGGTTTTTAACCCAAAAATCTTCAAAAATGGACCAATGAAAAGTTTTTCTAGCCTTCTAATTGATCTTTTTGCTTGATGTAGGTAGCACACCATGCTAGATTGGTGTGAACGAGAGCACGAGGACATGGATGCTGCCACTTGGAATCATCAGCCGTCACTTGATGCTTTGAGGGCGTGTGGCTTATACAAATACTGGGCCATTCCTGGCATGAGGGCTCAGGTGGATTTATTACAGTGGATGGTTGATAGATGGAGCGTCCAGGACCAGTGTTTCTTTATTGGCGGCCACCAGCTCGAGATCGAGCCGGCGGATATCTACTTCTTGACTGGTTTGCCTAAGAGAGGCGTTGACTTGACTCTGTTCAGGACTAGGGCAGGTGGCCAGTCTGTCGATAGCCTCCGGTTAGAGTACTGCAACTACCAGACTAGAGACAAAGGGATAGACATAAAGACCATATCTCATCCTGAGCTTATGGTGATTGCATTCACTGTTACTAGACTTTGCGGAGCTACCGCACTACATGTTGCCACCGGATCCCAGATGCGTATGGTAGTTGATTGCTTTCAGGGCACCATCTTCAACTGGTGCGATGTTGTGTTGGCCAATGTGAAGGGCCAATTGACCAGGGCCAAGAATGAACGACTGAAAACTTTTGGTTATGGGGCTTTAGTCGTGAGCTTTGGCTTGGAGAGGATTCCTATGCTTATCCCGCAGCACCATACAGTTGGAGCTAGGCTTCCCCAAGAGCCCAAACGGATGCGATGGGTCGCAGTCATGGCCTATCATCCTGACGAGGGGACCGAGGTCATTCGGTTCAAACCTGAGTATTTCCAATGGTTGGAGAACCAGGTTTTTTCTATTCAGGATTTCCCTTCTACTGGGGTTGATTTTTGTGGAGACCCAGACATGGCTCTTCCTCCAGGAGAGCAGTGGGACGACTCAGGTAATATCATTTTCAACACTTTCCTAATGTTATTTTTTATTTATTTATTTCTTTTTTTATATCGTCTCAAAACTGATAGTAATAATTTCAAATGCAGATGTTGGTCCACAATGACCAGCCGCTCTCTGGCCTTTCGAGAGAAAACAACCAGTTGCACCGGCTCCAGCCCCACAGGACGAATCAGCAGAGACTTTGGCCGAGTTGGAGAGCCATCTAGAGCGCCTGACAGGGGACATTCTCGAGACCAGCATAGACGACATCCCTCATCGACTTCAGCGCTATGTAATTGGAGTCCCTGAACCTTTTAGGATCTTCCTTTGTAAGGTGGCCCGTGCAGTGGTTTCGTATCGAGATCATCACCAGTGATGGGATGATCACTTATTATAGTCACACATGACATTTTGCTTTTTGTACCTATCATTTTTGCCAACCATAAGGTGTTTTTCAACCTATGATCGAGGACGATGTATTTTTTGACACACTCCTATATATATGATATCGTTATTGCTAGCTTGTCTTGTTAAACATGTTATGGAATGTTTTTAAATTTACTTGTATGATTATCGCACATGTCTACTTAACATTTGAGAAGCAATTGCATCTGCTAATGTATTTAAAGATCTTGGAATATGCTGATATTCGATATAGTCAAATTCACGTTCCAAGAGACGCACTCTCAAAAATAATCTTAATAAAACTAGATTTCTAATGGCGTATACTCTATTAAGCTGTAATACAACGAGTTCAGAATCTAACCTCAATATCAAACTCCGAATCCAAAATGAAATAGATTCAGATAATAACTCCACCACTGCACTATACTCTGCAATGTTGTTCGTTGTTTGACCGAGGCTTACCCCATGCATAGATACCAACTCGTCAGAGGGCGAATAGATAGCCCAAGCTGCGGAAGTAATATTCCGTGTACTACGACAAGCGCCATCAGCGAAACCAATATATATTTGGAGAGGTGTCGACATCTGCGACATCAAAAGTAAAACCAAGATAAGCAGGAATAGCAATGGAAAACTCAAACTCTAAACTAAGCACACTTTAGTCTAAAACACACCAGCTAGAAGAAAACTAACCTAACTAAAAAATCTCCACACTCGTTTTAAGCATAATACTTCTTCAGATAAAGACCATTTCTGGGTTTACCTAAAGAGACCCCATCAAAGTCTACCAATTCATAGGCCCCTTTTGCTAGCTTTCTCTTGACAACAAAGGGACCATGCCACATAGGCACGAATTTTCCAGTGCCTAATTTATCATTTGCTTGATCGTACAAAAGGACTAGATCTCCTTCCGAAAAATTTCGAGGGGTTACATTTCAATCATACTGAGCCTTAATACGTTTGGCATGAGATTCGATCGCTAATGCAGCATCGCGGCGATTCTCATCTAGCTGAGCTAAGTATAATAAACGTCTTTCCTCTTCGGAAGTAGCTGGGATTAATTCGATGGCCATTCGCAATGACGGGATTTCGCATTCAATAGGTAGCACGGCTTCCAAACCATAAACTAGTTGGAAAGGAGTGAACCCTGTTGATGTTTTGACTGAGGTTCGGTATGCCCACAGCGCTGAGAATAACATGTTGTGCCAGTTTGACTGATGAATCCTAATGATTTGTTGGATCATGATGACTAAGACTTTGTTGATGGCTTCAACCAGACCATTAGCTTGTGGATAATAAGGAGTTGAACTGTCGTGGCGCAAGCCAAGCTGGTCTGTAAGTTTTGTCATCATAACATTTCGAAAATGATGTCCATGGTCAGTGATAATTGCTTGTGGGACACCAAACCTAGCAATTATATGATTGAATATGAAAATTGCAGTTGTTTTGCCGTCTGCCTCAAATGTAGGCATCGCCTTGGGCCACTTAGTAAAATAATCTACTGCAAGGATAATGTACGCATGCCCCCCGGCCGAGTGAGGGTTACATGTAATATAATCGATACCCCATTTGGAAAAAAGGACCAATGACCAATTGTGGGTGGAAGGGAGCAGGTGAGCGCGCATCTTTCGATCAAATTTTGATAATTGTGACATTTCGGACCGCACAGTAATAGAGTCTAACAAAGATGGCCAGAAATAGCCAGCGCGCAATATCTTTTGGGCAGTGGCATACCCAGACATATGACTGCCACACGCTCTAGAGTGACAGTCATTTAAAACCCTCTCGGCTTCCTCATGAGTGAGAAAACGTCAAAAAATAGAGTCTACCCCCAGGCGATAAAGAGTATCTCCAATAATGTTGTATTGATGGGATTGGAATCGAACTTTTCGACGATCGGATCGTGAAATATTGGGCCGAAAGGTTTGGGTTTGGAGATAAGTGCTGATATCTCCATACCACGGATCTAAAGTGCTAATCAGAAACAAGGATTCGTCCGCAATGGGCTCCTTCACCACAGTCTCTGAATCAACACGGGGAAAGTCACACATAAGTTCCGCAAAGATTAAAGATTTCTTTGACTTGGATTTTTCAAATTCCAAATCAAACTCCTGCAAGATGACAATCCATTTGGAGTACTTTCCCCCCAACAATTGTTTAGTCAAAATGTAGATCATGGGGTTACAATCAGAAATAACCGTAGTTTTGCGTAATAATATGTAATGACGAAATCTTTAGACAACTTGAACGGCTGCCAAGGCCAATTTCTCCACATGTGAATATTTCAACTCAGTGGGATTCAACGTGCGACTAAGATAATATATCACATGTTCCGTTCTGAATTCATCCTTTTGAATTAACACTATCCCAATAGTGGAATAGGAAGCGACGAGATACAAGTAGTAATCCTGGTTGTAGTTGGGAGGATGCAACAGTGGTGCATGGGTCAACGCATGTTTTAACGCATCAAAAGATTTC
>APFE030553881.1:5344-18536 GCA_000404065.3 Pinus taeda | reverse complement strand
AAACCAACCAGACACTATCTTTCTCTAAATGTGCTTTATAAATAATGGCAAACAAATGTGTTTAAGGCCTACCTCATGTCCAATGCAAGTTTGGGGATGCCTTTTCTCCTTTGATCCAAGTAGGTTCCTTTGTTGCAAACCTGCAAACACAAACAAGGCAAACGATTAAATAGCACCTGAATAACCAGTATTATAAAACATATTTAACATGAAAGTCAAGGAGTCCATGAAACAAATAACATGAGATACTTGTTGAGAAAATGAGCTTGATTGTATTAATTCAAAAGGAGAAGAACCTTACAACCTTTGCCTTGACGCTGTACAAGCTCCTCCCAGGGTCCAACAAGAAGTCTCCTCTACTTTGACAAGCTTCACTCAATCCCCAATGAAGCCAAAAAGGTATGTGATCTCTCCTCTTAAGCTCAAATAGGAAGTCTTGATTTCACTAGCATTTACCCTCAAAAGTTCAGCTTCTAACCTCCCCAACCACTGACCCAATGCCTAATTTATAGTGCAATAGAGGGCAGTTACTAGGTCCTCCTTCAAAGGGATAGAATCCTCCTTCAAAGGGATAGCTCCTCCTAACAAGGGATTAGCTCCTTCTCTTTTGGGATGCATAAACTACTTTGGAGCGAACAATGCACATCAAAAATCCTTCTAGAAACTTCTAGAATTAACCCAAAGTGAGTTTTTTAAGATAAAAATTGCGCATTTTGACTTTCACAGGGGTACGCACCCTCCCCTTTACATATAGAGTGTATAAGTACACAAGTATTCTTAACAAAAGGTGCGGGCCCACAGGAAAAAGTGAGAGAAAGTGCGGAACCAGAGTTACATTGCTTTTTTGATGTCTTTCTCTCATTTCCAAAGCTTGTTTTGAAGAGCTGAGGTCTGATACTTGCTTAGGAGGCTGGTATAGGTGATGATAGACCCATACTGACTGCAAATAATCAAGGTGACGATATTTTTGTGTAACACTTTGGACAAAGACTCTCATGAGACATCATCTTCACTAATGTCCAGGTTATCAGCATAGCTATAGAATGACTCAAGATGTTCTTCAGTTGTAACACCTTCAGTCCCAATGAACTTAGGCATATACTTTTGATACTCTCCAGTAGGCATAACATTCAAAGGAGTTGGTAGTATTAGAGGTCCATACCTAGTAGTTATGATTCTTTCCATTTTGGTGGGTGCTTGTGGACCTGCCATAGCTGTGGTGGCTAAAAGAGTATTGGCAGTCTGAATGATAGAGGGCTGAGGAGTGTCTGATAGGACTGAAGGAGTATGATGGATGGGAGGTGAGGTTTCCTTTGGGCTTAAATCAAAAGGAGAACCTAAATAATAAGGAGCTTTATGAATCTCTAAGAGTTTTTCTTCACTGCTAGCATTAGATGTTATACTCTCAACATGTATTTGTTCTATTACAGGTATTTCTTGAAGAGATATAGGAGATTGTTTAGGTTTATCTGAACCTGATGATCCTTTTTGCAATAACTTTCTTTCTTTAATGATCTTTTCAGGGTCAAGTACTGGGTCAGCTTGTGACTTCTAAGGATTTCTCTGAGTATGCCTCACAAATTGAGCTAGAACTATGAAGTGTAGTTGCCAAGAGGTTCGGCTTCCAGTAGAGTCACCAGATAGATGATTACAACCAAAAAAGTGCCTAGAATTTGTCTATCATCAAAGTTGGATCTATGTCATTTCCCAGGGAAGCTGAGCTTCAGTTTCCTCTCGCCAACAATGGTACCAATTATGTTATCACTCCAGGAAACTCTCCTAGGTTGCAGCTCGGAGATCCCTGGTAACATATAATCTTCAATATTGTTCTCAAAACTATTGGAATGGATGATGGTTTGGATCAAGACAAATGACCATTTCAGCTCTATTCTCACTCAAGACATGCATGAACACTCTCATCAATACAAGGCTTTAGACTTCTAATGCTTAATAATTTATAAATTCAATGGATAGATGGAGAATACTGACTGTATCAGTAGATTGCAAACATAAACATAAATGAATGGCTAGCTACAGGCAGCAAAAGAGAATACTGATTGTACTGGCAGATGGATATATGACCACATATGTATGGCTAGCTACAAGCAGCAAATAAGCTTGAAAATCTAATTTATCAAAGCATAGATAAGATCACAGTTATATGGTGTTAGACACAAAGAAAACATGAACAAACTATTCAAGTGCAAGCATAAAACAGCAAAGAGAATGGACATTGAACATGTAATGGCAAAAGAAGCTTATATTTCTAGAATGAAGATGAGAAGCTTCAAGGAACATAGGAGGAATAATCTCCAGAAGTTGAACCTGTATTACATCTTACTTTCAGCTATTCATAGCTTGTTTACAGTGCTCCTGAGCTCTAAGAGGTTCAGAATCTTAATCTGTCTGATCTAAATTGTTAACTGATTTGATGCCCTCTAGGCAAGCATGGGATTGGATTTTTCTGCTTTTGACAGCAGAGTAACCGCTTTCAAATATTTTTGGTAGCTCCTGCACTGTCTGGGAGCTCTCTTGTGCCAGAGATGCCCCATAAGTTTGTTGGTTTTGGATAAGCTGCGCTGTTGATTCCTCGTGGCTGATTCTATTTTGGGATAGCTATGCATGCTAAGGCCCTTTCTATTCCCTTTCCGGCCTCTGTCCCTGTCTCCTGGTCTTTTCTAGGCAATGAAAAGGGTCTTCGGGCCTGTGTAATCCCTTAAATGTTTATAAATATTGTTTTCCTGTTTTATACATAGAAAACGTTGTACACAGCAAAAGCCTGCCCATCTCTGTTATTTTCAAACTTGAAAAGTCCTTAAACATGGCATATATATCTATCGAGTCTTCCCTTTGGGTCGCTGTCGCCTATTGCAGATGGCCTGGTCCATTTGTATTTCATTGAAACAACGAAAATACACAAAAACATTAAAATATGGCTTTCCCCAGACCTGAAATAATATATAATATCATTTCCTGAACCCTTTTGGGTTCGGGCTTTATCGCTATTAGCATTGTCATGTGTTCCTTTGTAATTCATTATATAATGAAATACATTGAAAATGGCCAACCTACGGACTTGAAATTTTATGCAACATTATCTATATAACCGTTGGGTCCGATTATCAGGTCGCACCTGTATATATGTAAAGCCCCGCCCCATGGTCAGCGTCGAAGTGATATTGTGATGGGAGCTGATCGCAATCGCATATCGCTCCTGCCCCGGACCGTTTGTAAGCGCTCCATGCTATCTCCGATCACGATCATCGATTGAAATCACTGTTTCCCTGGGCCCATGCTGATTTCCACCAATTTCCTATGCTGATGCGACCCACCGATCAAATCTGGAATGTTGATCAGCCAGATCTAACGGCTACTATGCTTTGATTGTTTTAAGCCTGCGCTTTTGGTTTTTCACGATTTTCAAGCATTTTTTGCCTCCCACTAATGTATTTTTACCCTTCCAAGAGCTATCCTCTTATGTTGTTTTTGACCTTGGGGTGATTTTGAGTAGATGTTGAAGATGTCAAGAGCATTTAAATCATACCTTGGGATGATTTTAAGCCAATTTGGAAATTTTTAAGAGCATATATGGATCCAATTTTGGGTCTTTTGCTAGCGAGGCTAATAGTTACCTCGATCATTTTCTTTCTTCTGATAACTTCTAGAGAAAATTTTGAGTGATAACAGCTACTAAGACATTTATAACACTGAAAATTGTAATTACAAAAGTTGCACACAAAATTTAGTAGTAGTTCCCATAATTCATAATATCATTTATACAATAATTCATGGAAATTCTTTCTATAGAAACATACTATGGGAAGATATTTTATAGGGTTGCATAAATCCTTCTTTCTGCAATCTAATGGCTACAGGGATTGGATCCTAATGCCTGGAACTTAACATGGATAATTTGTCATTAGTCATGTGTGTGTACTTTTTTCACAAGAGTATACTTGTTATATGGATTCACCACATAACTTCTAATACTATCCCCCTGCAAACTCAACCTGGTTGAGCCTACTTCCTAGTAAGGCTAATAATGACAGGATTATATGCTATGTAACTTGATAGCATAGAGTATGTTTTGGTTCTAGAAGAAATTGAGTTTCAAATAAAAGAAAACTTACTCAATTTTTTCTTTGATAAGGTTGTTTGGGATACCTGAAATGATATATGTGTCATTGATGCTTTTAAAACACTAGATCAATCTAGAAGGTAAGGAAATCAATGAAAGGGTAAGCCACCAACAATATCCTAGAGTTTACTATTTAGTTGCACTTAAAAACACTAACATTTTAATGAATGAAGAAAAAATCACCTAAATCATTAGAAATACAGAACCCCTTAAGATGTAAGCATTATTAAGTATTATCTATATTATTCATAGGGTTTCATTCTTAGGAACCATTATTAGTGTGACTAGATTTTGTCTTCACGGGGTATAAGGTATTTATAATCAATTCTATGGTGAATGTAATTGTTAATAGACTTCAAAATCATGTAGTGGATTATGTCACAAACTCGATAGGTCTTTCTTGGGCTCACGTCCTCATTGTTTCCACTACTTGTTACACAAACTCAACAAGAGGCAATCTCACTCCATGTGGGAAAATTTTCATCATATACAAACCATGTATAACTTATGTCCAAGGAGGCTAAAGTAATGAAGGTAATGGCCTCCGCCATGTATAGGCTTCTCAAGCAAGTTTACCCATTCTGGAATTCCTATGATAGTGAGGATAATATGGTCCACCTGTACAACTATAACATGTTTACACCACATACTATACTCTCCCAATTTCATCCCCAAAGTGACACTAGATATTGTTAACCAATACAAAGGAATTATCCTAAGATCTATCACTATACAAGGAGAAACTTAAGAAAAATGCACAGTCAACCATGGTGAACTGTTTCGGAACTGCTACAGGAATTGAGCACACCCCTTATTGATAGTTTTAGATATGGTATAATGGAGAAACATTTATTCATCATCCACTTTCATAGTAGTAAGTGACTAGCATATGTTGAGACTATGGGTAAAGGGGAGGTAGTAGCATCCCATGTGAAATTCTTATTACAATAGGAATTCATCCACAAATTATATATATAGACTATGTGAGAGAGGTGGAAAGCTTCATAGTTTTAAGGATGCAAGATACACTTGCTATCTTACTTATCTATATACAAATAATTTCAAATTGTAAGTCTATAAGTCCATTTATCAAGAGCCCAATTTAAACACATAATATAAGAATTACTAGATCACCCAAAATAGAATTTAAATAATGTCAAGTTATCAGTCTACAAATTTAACCACCCCCCCCCACCAATAGTAGAGTACTTTCCTTAAAATGGCCTTTATCTTAAGATGTTTGATTCCATGAGCATAATGTCCCTAGTTATCCTCCCATACTTTGATAATTTGCAGATAATGTAGCTGTCACCCCCAAGCTTGGGACCAAATGAGGAATTCTAAAAGTTTATACTTCCTCCACCTTGTACAACTCTATAGACCTTTACTCAGATTCTAGAGGAAATATCCTCCACCCAATAGTTGTTGAGGGACTCCATAGATGTATACCCCCCCACCTATTAATCAGTAGGGGACTCCAAAGATCAATGTCTCCACCATTTAATCAGAAATGGGCTCCATAGATTAATGTCTACACCCTTTAGGCAACCGGGATTCCAGAGATTAATGTCTCCACGCTCTAAGCAATAGGGATTATAGATATAATGTCTCCACCCTAAATTTACTTAGGTTTTCTATTCCCACCCCAAGAACAGTACTATTTTACAGTTTAGTCTATCCATTTAATTCAACTAATTAATAATTCCATGTTCCTTTACAATCTATGCTGCAGAAATAGATCGGTACAGAGTCTAACATACAAAGACCACCATAAAACACAACATCAATTCCATTGAAACACACACTTTATGAGGTCGATCCATGATAAATTAAGTGCATATCTGGAAATAATTTCAATTAAGTGGCAAAAAATAAGAACAAGGGATTGAAGCACTGGACAAGTTAGCTAAGCAGATCCCAGATGTCCTCACACACGAAACACCTATCTATGATATCTACGATATAAATACTTTGGATTTAGATATTTCCTTTCTGGCATTTTTGGAACTTATGTAGTCCTCTTTGACCTTATGATAGGTTCACTTGGGAAGTTCATTTTCAAGGAATTGGGTATTCAATCCTTTGTTGGCTGTTATGTTTTTCATTATATGCACTTCAAATTTTAGAGCCCATTACCTATGGGGGCTATGCTTTTTTGGGAATATCCCTTTATGTTTTGAAACAGATGGTTTAGATTCATTCTTTCTATGTTGTGAAGCCTTACACACACATATGCATAGGAATTTTCTTGGTGGATACCATGAAGAGCATCCTATATGTTGAGGCTAGGATATCTCTACCCCCACACAATCTGATATGAAAACAGTAAGAGATTATAGGCATAGGACTAATTAACCCCACAAAATCCAATATGAAAATAGCAACATATATGCAATATCAAGGGATTTGGTGTAACAACAAGGAAATCCATTATGAAAACAACACAACCACAAGGGATCCACTACCACAACAAGGAAATTGAATGTGCAAATGACACAAGATATGCAATAATAGGGGAACTAGTCATGGACATATTGCTAAAATCGTTGCCTACAATACTAGGCAAAGACAAAAATAATAAAAATAGTTTATTGCTCTAAATTTTCTATAGGTTTCTGATACTAACCTATGGAAATATGTATATCTACTCTGTTGTACCCCTGTTGATGTTCTCTTGGCAAGGCCAAGCTCCCACCCTTGTACAACCAATTCCCTAGCTTCATTCCTTAGCCGCTATCTCTCTCCTTACATTAGCTAGGTTTTTCTTCCTTTCTTCCTTTTATTCCCCCTGCATTTTCCTTTCCTCTACCATTTGGCCTCCTTCTTTTCCATTGACCATGTTCCACTCACCTCCAAAATATATGCTCGCCCTACTAAACTAACAAATAGATTGGAGAGAATCCCAACAATTTCACATGCCGTCACTCAACAATATCATTTCTACACCTCGACTCTTAGCATTGCAACTACAGCAACAACCACCACGGTAAAATTCCAAAAGACCCATTATGAATTCAATTAAAATTGTTTAAAATTATGTTGGTAAAAACCCTCATCATGGATAACCATCAATCTGAAGGAAAATTGTTATATCTTTCATTTAATTATTTTATATACTTTCATGTGACCCAACCTTTTGTTTATTAGCCATACCCTCTTACTTACTTAAGTTTGGGTAAGGAGATTTAATTGGCCAGGTAGGGGTGTTATATATACGACATGACTTGTGTATCAATTGTTTGCATGTTCACTCTTAACTTTTGAATGTCCTTTGAACATTATGTTTAGGTTTATTATTAAAATGGTGGGATAATTAAATTGGCATTGGATGCACACTCTTTTGGTTGGAGTGCGAACACTAATTTAGTAAGAAATTTCATTTCTTTGTAGATTGTCTCCTAAAACGTTTTCTCAAGAGATTTTTATTCAAGTTATCGCAGTTTTTTTATTGGACTTTGGATTATGTGGGAATAATTTTCGTACTGGTTTCTACATTTTTTGTTTCCTTAATATCAAGGTTCTTGTTTTCTCTTGGGTTTTTGTTGTAGCTTTTATAACAACCCCAAAATTTTCCCACTCTTTCAAAATTTTGGAGACACCCCATACTTGATTGCTTATCTCCCTTTGCGTTTGGTTTCCTGGGGTTTCGTCCCTTCTCTAACCTATCTATGGTTTCCAAAAGACCTAGAAAGCTTGAATTTAAGGGTCCAAAACTTGGTTTTGCTCAGTAGGCCCAAAATTGTAATTAACCACTCAAAACTGAAATTGTGACTTTCTTTTAGTTTATACACTTTTCGAAGCCATTGGCCCCAATTTGGAAGAATAGTAATTTTTAAACTATAATCTTATTTGTGACCTCTAACCTATGACCCATATAAACCTATTGTAACTGACCAAGTGATTGCACATTTTTCTTATGTCAGGTGACAAGTCACAAGTCACACCTTTGAGCACGTGACTTGACTTGAAATGTGCAAGTCACACCTTTCCTTATGACTTGTGACTTGAATTGCATCCCCTCATTATTGGGAAGTAAAATCAATGAGGAGAAGTATTCTAAAGATTCACTCATGCAATTTTCATACAAATTCTACGATGAGTAATGCCTACAATACCATTGCTAAGATTATATCAAAAGATCTCAAATAATCAATAGCGCATAGAAACTCTAGACAATAACCATTTCATGCAATATTCATAAATAAATTCCAATACAAGAAATAACTTTCAAGATATATGCATGAATCAATCCTTTATTTCTCAAAAATGAAATCTCCAATACTAATGAATAGATCCATAAGCCAAAATCCTCAACAGATCACGTTTGCACAAGATACAAGACAAATTTCAGCTAGGTTGAAATATCTAAGAGGGTCAAATTGATCCAGAAGTGATGATCCAAATGAAGTGAGACTAAACCATATTTATATGAGGTTTATCTCAACTAATTTAGCCTAATTAAGCCCCTAAAATATGTTGTTATTATTGGAAAGTGTTGCATGTGGAGTTGCAACCCTAGCTCAGGGGTGAACCATGGTTGAAATTGATGAACCACACAGTCATGGCAGGGTAGAATGTGGAAAGCCCACCTCTAGTCCTAATATATGATCCCCTCGTAAATTAGTGTCTATTTAGTGGCCCTCAATTATCTTCTTCCGAAAAACCATGGTATCTGCAGAGAAAGCTAAAGATGTTCTCTACAAAATTTTCCTAAATTGGTGTATATGCTTTGTCGGTGTAGATGGTCATTCGAGGGGCCTAGTTATCATTTTTAATCCAAGGGAAGATACCATTAAACCTTTCTCCTCTCTACCTGGTATTTATTGTGAATGTCATTTTAAAGGATTTGATAATCCAATAATCCTCATAAATCGTTATGGACCCTATCAGGAAAGAAACTAGTTTTGGAACCACATGTTCAATAGTGGTATTTTACTGGAACACTCCCTTATCCTTTTTCGTGATCTAAATTTTTTCTCCTTTGTTCGAGAAATATGGGATGATAATTCTCTATCTGATCCTTTTTCATAGGTGTTTTTTAGGATTATCTATAAGTCTCACCTTATCGACATATGTCTTTCTCCTCTTGGTACGACCTAGAAAAATGAAATATTAGTGACTAAGGGGGGGGGGGGGGGGGTTAAATTGTCTTGATAGATTCTTATTACCTGATCCTTTAATCATAGAAGTGGGAAAATAATGATCATGGATCTATGAGGAATTCATTTTTGATCATTATCCTATTTTACTACAGCTAGATTTTAATAAATCCTCTTCAAAGTATCCCTTCAAATTTAACAAAACTTCAATCACTGAGCAATCCTTTGTGTCCCTTGTGTATGAAATTTGGAATAATTATATGGTGTATCCTTCCTTATCTTCCATGGATTAATGGACCAATAAAATGGAAATTTTAAAATCCATGTGAAAGTCTAGTCTCAAAATCTTATCCATGAGAAACGCCAAGAGATAGAGTCTATTGAATCTAAAATATACTTATGTCAAAATGATTTTATTTATACAATGGTTCCCAAATGATATGGAAAAAAAGGACATGTATCTTAGCTAAAAGGAAAGAAATTCTGCTCATATCGAAGGAGGAATTTTGGAGACTCAAAAGTAGGGCAATCTGGATAAAGGAGGGTGACCATAATATAAAATTCTTCCATGAGTTTTCCTCCTATGGGAAGAATAAGAACGCCATATGGGACATCTTGGATGTTAAGGGTAATTCCTATGCCTCTTAATAGGATCTAAAAAAATTAGCCAGTACTAAATTCTATGCTCTTTCTAGGGATCCTGGTGATTTTTTAATCCATAATCAACTACAAATCATTCAACATCTACCTAGGTTATGTTTTTTGTCGATGATATCCTTATTCTGGGTGATGGCTCTGAAGATGAGTGGAAAATATTTAGAATAATTTTCTTAGTCTATTGTTCAACCCCAGGGATGTTGATCAATCAACATAAGCTCACTTTATTTTATAATAGTGTCCTTGTGTAGACTATGCAAAATAGTGAATCAATGCTACCATATAAGATGACTCCTTGTGATCATTGTCTTCTATACTTGGACTTTTTTCTCAAGCCAAACTACTCATCTTTTGTTTCTTGATGATATCTTTATTCTAGGTGATGACTCTGAGTATGAGTGGAAAATATTTAGAATAATTTTTTTAGTATATTGTTCATCCTCAGGCATGTTCATCAGTCAACGTAAGCCCACTTTATTTTATAGTAATGCCCCTAAGTAGACTATCTTGAATATTGAATCAATGCTACCATATAACATGACTCCCTAGATCACGGTCCTCTATACTTGGACTTTTCTCTCAATCCAAACTAATATCATGTGGAGGATTGGAACTTGTTAATAAATAAGATTGAAGGAAAAGTTAAAACCTGGTGCTACTCTATGGTGAGACTTCTGAGCATGCATGTGATCATTAATAATTTCAAGTTCACCAAATTCATCATTTGTTGCTTGATTCATTAGATATGCACTTTCAACTCTACAAACCATTACTTCATATGAAAAAATTTATTTTTAATTATCAAACTTCAATGCCTCAAACTCTAATGCAAAGAGGTCATCATCCACTGTAATCATACCAGTTAGATCACACATGTCATTCACTTCTTTAATGGAAGATTCACCATCATCAACAAGGTCTATTGTTGGATTCACCAATTCATAACTCAATTTTTCGTCACCATCCACATGTGTCTCATCATGGTGGGATTCACCATCATCTTCACCATTAATGATACAATGGGGTTCTTAACCATTTATATTCTCTTTCTCTACTTCGCACATAGAGGCTTCAACTTCTCACTCTACAAACTTTTATGTGTCTTCTTCATCCATATGCATGTCTACCTGATTGGTTTCACTTTTATATTCTTTATGACCATCATCCACATTTAAGTGGGATTCTCCAAGATTTGTTTTCCTCCTAGAGTTTTGCTCATTTACTCTTAGACCCGTAGTTGAATTTCTATTGAGTCTTCAATAGACTGTAACAAAATGTGCTGCTTTCTATCACTTTCCTTTATACCAAATTCTACTTTAGGGTCTTTCATGCTTGCTAGGAAGATGTAGCTTTTGCTACCTTACAAAAGGACTTCTCATCCAATGCATGTTTTATAAAATTCAATACTAATTCATCACATCATATGGGTTATTACATCGATACTCAATCAACTCTTCACATCAAAGAAAAGTTTTCATTTTGATGGTTCCCAAAAATTACAATTTTTACAAGTAAAATTTGGAAGTGTTATGATATCTATCCTTATCCATTCATCCTCAAATTGTTCTACTTCATCTACTTGTCTTTTGGATGCCCTGACTGTGGAAAGAACCTTTATGATCTATTCGAAATAATTTGGTCCTTCCTTTCGATTTATGTTCTTATTTTGCTTTAGTCTTTCTTTGTGACCCATGACTGACATGTTTATTTTGTATTTTATCTTCTTACCTTATTATTTCATCTTTCTAAAAATGAACATAGAATACACTTTATTATCTTTAAAACTAAACATTCTAACCTTCACTTTAATGGTGGCTCCCAACAACTAGCAGCAACTTTTCTAAGCTCTTCTACGTAGATTCTTATGGAGGCTCATGATTAAATCTTACGGTGGAGGCTCCTTTGGTCAATGGTGGTGGCTCTTTCCTCTTGATATGGTGGTGGCTTTCGAGGTTACTCACCCTAATATTTTAGTAGTTGTGTTTACAAACTCTCAATGAGATCTAGTTTCTACTTATGGACCAATAGATACAAACTTTGATTTGCGGGCTACTCACAATAGCCAAGGCTCTTAGTGGAAGTATCCCATGACCTTCTTAACCCCTTTGGTTCTTTGAAACCTTGCTAAACCTTTATCTGATACCACTTGTTATTTAGAGGTAGAGATAAACATGCAAACACAAGACAAATAAGTACACAAGCTTCTACTTGAATAAAGAAGTTCTATTCAGTAATTATTCTCTCATATACAACAACAGAGTTGTTGTTATTCTCTCTTCTTACATCACATTACAATGACCAACCATGAGTATATAAGCAATAAACTTTCTAAATATGGAATCATGCAAACTCTAACTTTATTTTCCTCATGCAAACTATGGCTTGACGCTTTAACTAAACGTTTCTAACTTTGTTGTAACATAAATCAACATTTTTCTTTTCTTTAACTTAGCATTTCTTGACAAGGAATTCAATTTTAAACTTTAGCTCACTTGAGTTGTAATATTAGACTTAACTTGCTTTCCTTCACTTAACTTAACTCTTCATACACTGCATGCATATGAGAGTACTTACTATTTCTATCATGTGAAATGATTTTAATCTATGACAAAGTTATGATTGATGGCAGTAAATCAAATAGGAAATTTTGGGATAGGTTTGTATGAATTGTGTGCTCTTATAATTTTTGAATTGCTATACAAGACTAGAGTTCACTTGGTTGTAACACATTTGAATATTTAACAACTATTAGGCCAATTGGGTAGTTGATTCTATAATATTACTTTCATCCATATCATTTTCATATTGGTTATGTTGAGGCATAATTATGGAACGATTATCTACATACTTCATTAAGTTTTAAACTTGTGAATTTAAATAATCATGAAACATAAAAAGTGAGATTTTGTACAAAATCACGTAGTTTCAGATTAATAAAATTGATGAGATGAAATGCGTCACGATGCACCACAAACCTATACTAATGGGCCATAGGGGTGCACTAAATCAACCTCTCATGTGGGTGACTATAGGGGCATGACAATGAATTTTTAGGTTAAATTAAAGTTTATCCTAGAGTTACTTTTTCAAACTCCTTCATAATTTATTTATATATCTCTATTAAGTGAGGAAAATAAATCACATAGTTGTTATTCCCTAGTTTAAAATGGTATCAATTACTAATAGTACTTGGTTTCTTAACAATGCATTCATGGTTTTATAATTACTAGATGAAAATCTTTGGCAAAATATTAATACCTAACAATATATTAATATCAAAAATACTAAACTGCATTTT
>APFE030553862.1:112778-150472 GCA_000404065.3 Pinus taeda | reverse complement strand
ATTGGGTTATGGTGCAGATCTGGATCTGAGCTAAAGAGGGATCTCACTGGTTGATGGAGAACAAGATCTAAGGATAGATCGAGATCAAATGGTTTGAAATGAACTATCTCTATATATTTGATTATGCTTATTCTAGATCTGTATACTGACGCTTGTAATGATCTGATCTGGGTTTAACTTAAGTTTGGAATCGCTGCAAGTCATGTTTGAATATTTATAGATCTGTACACGAGTTGGCTTTGGTGTAAGCGCGTATCTATGCAGGTTTGGTTCATTGTAGTAGCGTATACAATTTGAGCTATGATATTTGAAGTCATAGGTGGTTTTAGTTGTTGATGGGTTCTGATGACAGTTTAAAGGTGTCAATATTCTGCATATCCTGTTTGGTTGATTGTGTTTAGCTTCAGTATTGATGGATGAGAACTAATATTGGATCAGGATCATAGTGACTCATATTTATGTGATCTGATGGACTAGATTTGGGTGCTAACACATATATTATCCTTGTATATGTATTGATTTGATGTTTGGGTGATTCAGAAAATTGATTGATTATGTGCTTCAATGATATTAATGGGTCTAGTATGAAAATTGGATGAAACGTTGCCTTTCAGATTATGTGTTGTGCTTGAGGAATATCCAGTCTGAAAATGTATGAAACGTGGTACCTGGAGGAGAGAAGAATGTAGGCCGGCGACTATGTACTAGTATCTTAGCTAGTACAAGAACTATGGGGGTTATAGCTCCCTTCCAGGAGAGATTGGAGAACGAGAGAGGGTTGTAGCTCTCTATAGGTAGAAGCCCGCGTACTGGTATAAGACTGCACCAGTACATAAATATTGTAAAAAGATTTTCTTATAAAGAAGAAGATTGAGATGACTTGCAGCAGGTGGTTTTCTCCCACATTGGGTTTCCACCATATATCATGGTGTTCATGTGTGTGGCTTATGTGCGATGATATGTTCTATTTTACTGCACCTATTTACTGTTAATATAGTTGATAATGTTCTAATGCACTCATTAAAGATCAACTAACTGAATCATAAGAAGTTGTGGAAGTAGCATATATGAATCTGAATATGGAAATGAAAAAGTTTTATTGATGTGATAATACTGATTCACCCTCCCCTCGTAGTATTATTTCCAACACATCACCCTTCTTGCTAATCGTTTTGCTGACTGGAACTCAACTCTTTGGCTCTCCGGTCGCACACCCCGGCTTCTGGCACTATATCTCGACTACTCCCAGCAAAATTATGGACTCCCTCTAAATCATTGCACTGCCTCTATGAACCTCTCGTTGCCTTCTCTGTGTTGCACTCTCCAGGACTGGAAAAATCCCCTCCGATCTACTATCCCTACCCCTCATTACAAGAAAATCACTCGATCTCTCTCTGGCAACGCAGCGCTGCTACTCTTGAGAAATTCTCTCTCTAGATCTCACTATCACGGTGTGTTCTCCAAGTGCCCATCAAGCTCTTTCTTATAATATCTCGTTGGAGCACCAACGGCCAAGATTAAAACATAATCAAGGGCTAAGATTAATTGGGAGATGATCCTCTTCTTTATCTAGAAGATTCACACCAAATTTAGATAATACCCTTTAATTAATCACATTTCCTATGTTTAGACTTAGGAATACATTAAAAAATGATTAATTATTTTAATTAAACAATATCTAGGTGGAATTTTCCCAAACGATTTATGGGTATTGGAGAATGCATGTGTCTTAGCCTCTCTGCAAAATCTCGAGGCTAGATCTGATTATACAGAAATAAACACTACCTCTTAGTGACGAATGTGCTCTAATGTTGCAACCTACTGAAGTATCACTTTGTCTTTGCACCATCTCCTGCTGCACAACTGATATTTGGCTCTACTCCCTATCAACTACTGCGCAACTCTGATTGCTGCATCCGTGTTGCTGGTGGCCCTGCTAAAATGCTACCAACACTATCTCTGCACTGCAACCCTCTCCATCTGCTGCTACAACTACAACAAAAAAGCATCCAAAATACTAAACCAACTGTTGATTTGGGGTAGCATCGGATGTGCTCTAGCCATGAAAATTGGTGGAGAGGCTAAAGCACATGAGGTCTCCAAGACCCATAAATGGTTTGGATAGATTGTACCCATTTTGGGAGATATTAAAATAATTAATATTTTTAATGGAGTTCCTAAGTCTAAACTTATGAAAAATAAAATATTAATGGGTATTAATATAAAACTGGGTTAGAAGGTTCCAAAAGTCATGGACCAAGCCAAATCTAATCTTAGCTGTTGATTAGAGATTTAATCTCGACCGTTGAAGGACCAACAAAAAAAGTATAAGAGGAGGTTTGAGGGTCAGTTGGAAGATACACAAGAGTGATCAGTCATTCGATTTGCTAGAGCGGGGTTGCTAAGCAAAGTCGAATCAGTGATCAACAACGAAGGGCAATGAGTACTGGATAGAGAGTCAGAGATAGTGTCGAGAGACCAGCACAGAGGCAGATAGCGAGAAGTAGCAGCCAAAGCAGGCCACGAAGAGCCCAACAGAGACAACGCAGAGGCCAGAGGGCGTCATCCATGCATAGGGAAACAGGAGTGACGCAGAGGGTCCCAGAGGCTGTGTAGTGCCTTAGAGGGTTGACGCAGAGACTAGAAGGGCCAACACAATGCTTCAGAGTTGCTGGAGAGGGTTTCGTGGGGCAGGTTTTCTGAATACATGTTTCTGAATAGAGAGGTATTACTCTTGGTTATTTTTCTCTGTCGGGTGAGCCAGTTTGGCACCTAGTTGTACTCAAGGAAATAATGCATAATAATAAACCCTCATAATAGCTACATCGGTTTTCCTGCAGTGGGTTTTTCCGGGGGCAGTTGTCCAAAAATAGTAGTGTCACTTGTGTGTTTGTTTTCTTTTAGTTGATGATCTGTAAATGTTGATAATGCATTATGTTTATTTCATTATTTATATCTTTTATATAACTTGTTCAAATTTAAACAAGTAGAAGAAATAAACCAGAAGAATACAGATTAAATTTCTAACGGATAGACTTAGAAATTTCAACATGGTATCAGAGGGTGGTTGCAGATCACAGGAGAGCTGAAGGCATCATATAAGCAAAGCATTTGCAGCAGAATTAGTTGTCTGGAGTGAAAAAAGTTGATACTTGCAAAAAGCGACAGAAGAAGGGTTGACGCAGAGGGACTGTGTCATTAGTCTAGGCCAAAGAGAGGCCAACGCAGAGGTTGAGGAGGGTAGAAAGAGGCCCATGCAGAGCCACACAGAGATAGAGGGTTGACTCAATTGGCTGAGGGAGTTGTTTTGCCAGCATCAGGATTGCGCAGATCCTAGAGGCTCAGTCCTTCAGTTGCTGGGGCATAGGAAGTTGTGGGTAGTTTGCGGGAGTGAAGCTAGTAGGGTACTGCGGGTAGAACAATACCTAACAGGGAAAAACCAAGGTAGAGGGAGTTGCTACCGAGGCAGATTTCTAGCCAAGGAATCTGGATCAATGTTGCAGGTACACAGAATAGTGGAGAGGTGCAACTTGACGATTGGTAGGAGGATGTTAGAAGGGAAATCATGATTCAGAGGGAGTCCAACAAAGAACTTCTAGGCAAGAAGTAGAGAGATTCAACAAGATTCGAAGAGAGAACTTCCGGAGGGAAGTAGAGAGACTCGGAGGAGTTGACAGAAGAGCAGAGAGATGGCCATGAATGGGCTGAGGGATCAAGACAGGCTGGACAGGGCATCTAATTTTGTGGTTTGGAAGGCCAAGATCCTATCCATTCTAGATAGACATCGCATCACAGCCTTTGCCTTGAGAAAAATGGCGATCCCAGTTTACCTGGTTGAAAACGAAAAGTTCGAGGAGGCCATGGCCAGGGCGAAGTGCATCATCCTTGATGGGGTCAAGGATCATGTGGTCCAACATATTTTGGAGAAGGAGAATGGTCCAAAATATTGTCGAGAAGGAGACAACAAAGGAAATGTGGGACGCCCTGAAGAAATTGTACCAACATACTTTCGTGCAGAGGAAGATGTTACTTGAGAATCAACTGTGGTCATACCAAATGCAGAAGGGGGAGCAAATAGATCACATCCTCGGTCGGTTGAAGGAGATCTGGGACCAAATGACTTCCATAGGGGCCACGCCAGATAAAGAGATGTTGGTGAGGACCGCACTTAACGTAGTCTCCGAGGAGTGGAAGGCATTTGTCCAGAGCATACTGGGCAGGGCAGATCTTCTAGATTGGGAAGAATTGTGGGCAGCTCTTCGCCAAGAGGAGATCAGGCGGATGAGCAAGATGAGAAGTAGCAGCAAAGGAGTCTGGATCAAGATGGAAGAGGAAGAGGATGTAGCTTTGACATCTACGGGGAAGCAGGAGAAGAGTAAGAAAAAGGAACTCTCCAAGCTCAAGTGCTTCAATTGTGGGGAACTGGGTCATTATGCGAACTAGTGTCTGAAGAAGAAGTCTAAGGGAGAGGCATCTAACTCTAAGGAAATGCTAGCGAAGGCAGAGAAGGACGTCGAGGAGGATGGCAATTGTGCCATGAGTGCTTATGTACCTCTAGAGAAGAGTTGGGTAGACATCGAGCTGTAGTCAGGAGGACTACAGGCGATGAGGGGCAGGATCCTTGAGGTACCCAACCTCTTGGATTATACATTGCTACGGGAGCCCTGAAGAGAGAGTAGCAAGACTGGTGAATATCGGTATAGACGGATGTGGATGAAGTGACAGAGAGTGATACAGTGTAGGAGTCCCTGGGCAGTGCAAGGCTAGCAGGCTGCAACAATTTGAGAGGCACGAAGAATGTTGCAACGGTACAGGATGGAACAGAGAAGTTTGCAACAGTGCAAGATGCAGGGAGTTGTTGCAGCAACGCAGAGGTCAGTAGAGGGAGCACTTGTTAGCGACAGAGGGAGATTCAGTATCAGGAGCGTTTCTAGCCTAACAAGGATGTTAGTAGTTGGGTGGATCAGTTACTTACTTCTCAGTAACTGAGTTGCAGTGCAGTAGCGGTCAGTAGTAGCACGATGCAACATGATGTGAGGGGGTTGCAGTGCAAATGCAATGTTGGGAGAAAGAACCAGCAACAACACGGATGCAGAGGGAGCTGCCATACAGATGCAACAGTGGCAGTGGCAGAGCCATGGGATGTAGTACAGGATGCAACAGTGAAGAGGATGTTGGGCGGGGAGGCCTAGCATCAGCATAGGTACTGGTGTCGTATAATCAGAGTGATGCTCAATGAGGAGTATTACTAGAGCACATTCCTCGCTAATTGGGAGTGTTGATTTGGGGTAGCATCGGATGTGCTCTAGCCATGAAAATTGGTGGACAGGCTAAAGAACATGAGATATCCAAGACCCAGAAATAGTTTGGACAGTTTATACCCGGTTTGGGAGATATTAAAATAGTTAATTATTTTAATGGAGTTCTAAGTCTAAACTTAGGAAAAATAAAATATTAAAGGGTATTAATATAAAACTGGGTTAGAAGGTTCCAAAAGTCATGTATCGAGCCAAATCTAATCTTAGACATTGATTAGAGATTTAATCTCGGCTGTTGAAGGACCAACGAGAAAAGTATAAGAGGAGGCTTGAGGGTAAGTTGGAAGATACCCCAAAGTGATCGGTCATTCAATTTTCTAGAGCGAGGTTGCTATGCAAAGTCGAATCAGTGTTCAACAGTGAGGGGCAGTGAGTACTGGACAAAGAGGCAGAGATAGTGCCAAGAGACTAGGGCAGAGGCAGAGAGCGAGAAGCAACAACCATAATAGGTCACGCAGAGCCCAACAGAGATAGCGCAGAGGCCAGAGGGCCTGCATCATCCACGCAGAGGGCAGCAGGAGTGACGCAGAGGGTCTCAGAGGCTGCACAATGCCTCAGAGGACTGACGCAAAGGGTTTTGAGGTTGACGTGGAGGCTAGAAGGGTCAGCGCAGTGCTTTAGAGTTGTTGGAGAGGGTTTCGTGGGACAGGTTTTCTGAATACCTGTTTCCAAATAGAGATGTATTACTATCAATTGCTTTTCTCTATCGGGTGAGCCAATTTGGCACCCAGTTGTACTCAAGAAAATATTGCATAATAATAAACCCTCAGAATAGCTACATCGGTTTTCCCGCATTGGGTTTTTCTCGGGACATTTGTCCAAAAAATAATGGTGTCACTTGTGTGTTTGTTTTCTTTTAGCTAATGATCTGTAGATGTTGAGACTGTATTGTGTTTATTTCGTTATTTATATGTTTTAAATAACTTGTTCGAATTTAAACAAGTAAAATAAATAAACCAAAAGAATACAGATTAAATTTCTAACGAATAGACTTAGAAATTTCAACACCAACTGTGGTCACTATGATGCATCTGTCACTCGAGTCCTGACTGCTGCTAGACTCTGCGCTATCATTGAAGCCTCTGTGCTGGTGTTGACCCTACTCTGTGGCAACTGCACTGTTGCCAACTCTGCACTGCACTGCTCAGTCTCTGATTGCTACTAGCTACTACATCTATCACTCTCGCACCTGACTGTACCAGCTAGCATTGAATCATCTTGCTACTGCATGCTATGGGCTCCCATGGAAAGGTATTGATTCATGAGGTGGACCTCTGTAAGAATCCTACCCATCCTGTATCTCTCTGGGACTAAAACTCTAAATCATCCCACCTCATCCCTAGAGGTAACTCGATCATCAAGCAAACTCTTCCTCCAATCTAGATGACAACTTGTCGATCTCAGCGGATGTAGCTTGTTGATCATGCTTCTCCTCCTTGTCCTTCTTTCTGAGAGAACATTGAGTGTTGTAGTGGCCAAGCTCACCACACCTGAAGTACTTGACCTTGGAAATGTCCTTTTTCCTCCTGTGCTACTCCTGTTGCCCCTTAGATGCGAGGGCCACATCTTCCTCTTCCTTTACTTGCTTTGTCCCACTACTGCTGCTACCACCATTGATGGTGCTCTTCACTAGATCTCGCCTAATCTCTTGCTACTGCAGATCAGCCGACATACGTTCCCAATTTGGAAGTTTTTATCTGCCTAGGATACTTTAGACAAAAACTTTCCATTCTTCAAAAATGCTATTCAGAGCTAATCGTACAAACTCTGTAGGCTAGGGCGCTGACCCTATTGAAGACAACTGATCTTGAACATCCTGAAGCCTAGTAAGGAAGGGGTCTATACGCTCCCCTTTCAACATCCTCGTGCATCTCAGCTTCTCCTCAAGATACATCTTTCGCTGCTTAGAAGACCCTTCGTACAATGTAGCTGGTGCTTCCCACATCTCCCAGGCAGTATCTTTGCCAGCTACGTGAGATACTACGTGATCTCGAAACCCATTGAGAATCAACCTCTTAGATTTTGTCATCTCCTTCTTGTATTTCTTAAGTAGATCTGCATCTGCGGTTACATCTACCAAACTATTGGTATAAGTTTTGAGATCATGCTGATCTAGAAGACAGGGAATTCTAGCCTTCTAGATCACAGAGTTGGAGGTGTTGAAATTTCTAAGTCTAACCCATTAGAAATTTTCCTACACTATCTGGTTTATTTCACCTACTTGTTTAATTACTAAACAATTTATTTAACCATATAAATACTGAAATAAACACAATGCAGTCTCAACCATATATAGATCATCAATTGAAAGAAATAGATAAACACACAAGGGACACTGTTATTTTTGGACAATCGTCCCCGAAAAAACCCAACTTGGGAAAATCAGTGCAGTAATTCTAAGGGTTTTATTATTATGTAGCTTTTCTTGAGTACAACTGGGTGCCAAATTGGCTCACCTGACAGAGAAAATAATCTGGTAGTAATACCTCTCTTGAGAAGAAGATATTTTGAAAGTCTGCTCCACAAAACCCTCTGCAACGCCTCTCTGAGGCTCTGTGTCAGCCCTCCTGGCATTTGCGTCAGCCGTTTGATGTTCTGCGCAACCTTCTTGGCCCTCTGCATCACTTCTACAGCCTCTCCATCCCTCACGTAGGCCCTCTGGCCCTCTGCGTCACTTCTGCAACCTCTGCGTCACTCACGCAGGCCCTCTAGCCCTCTGCGCAGTCACTGTTGGCCTCTCCATGACTCGTGCTGGCTCTCTGTCTGCCTCTCTACCTCTGCGCTAGTATTCTGACACTATCTCTACCTCTCTACTATGCACTTACTACCCCGCACTACAACTTTGACCACTGGTTCGATTTCTCTTAGCAAACCTCGCTCTAGAAAATCGAACTCACTGATCAATTTGGTGTATCTCCAACTGACCCTCAAACCTCCTCTTATACTTTTTCTATTGAGTCTTCAATGACCGATATTACATCTATAATCAATGGCTAAGATTTGATTTGGCTTGATCCATGTCATTTAGAACCTACTATTCCAGTTTTATATTAATACCCATTAATATTTTAATTTCCTAAGTTTAGGCTTAGGAACCCATAAAAAATATTAATTATTTTAATATCTCCTTCACCGGGTAGAATTTTCCCAAACTATTTCTGGGTCTTGGAGATCTCATATGCTTTAGCCTTGTTGTTGCACAAAGTGTCTAGGCACCGCGACAACGCTTAGACCAGGAGGTGTCACCCTGATCCCCAATCTCTTCGTTTAAGTTGTCTCCCTATAGCAGGCTAAGGGGGGTAGGCCGTATGGGATAAAAGAGAATCAGCTGTGAATCAGCTGGTTCAGGAGACACAACAAAGCAATCGAATACTTGATTAAGGCTTAATGAGACTTAGAATTTGATTAAATTTTAAATGATTACAACTAATGCCTTATGGAATCAATGATCCAAGGTAATCAATTAGCTGCTGTTTCTTATGAAATAATTAATGATTGCTTGAAAAATTTGAAAAATATATTATATGTAACGAGCGTTATTTAATTCAAGCAATAACGAAAGATTTTCTATAGAAGCACAATGTCTTAGCAATTAAATTTCAAGAGATGCAAATGCTTTAAACAACCACGAAACTTAAAAGCTAAGCAGTTCATAAAATGATTCACCACTTTCAAATAACTAATCTTCAGATAAAATTTAAGCACATTTAACTATATAAAAATGACAAATATTAATTCCACCTTTAAATTTTTTAGCCTTAGCCAAAAAAAGACATCAAGGAGAAAATTTAAACTTGACACTTAACTTTTCCTTGATTAAGCAAGACTAAAAAAAAATTAAATTGATTTTTTTTTTTTTTCTATGAATGTAGAAACAAAAAGTAAAAATCTAAAAAAAAAAAAAATATCCTAAGTAGAAATTTGTTTTATTCCTAAGTTAAAACTTAAATGAAACCAAAATAAATATATACATGCACTAACCTTATAAACTAAAAAAATCGAATGAAAAAAGTAAATCGAATTAATAGTCTAACCCTAAGTATCATAAACGCAAAATAAACTTCAAAAGTGTATTGTTGTCATTTCTGCAGGTTTGAAGAGTTCGACAGCAAAGACTGCGTGGAAGTCTGAATGGAGGCTGCGATGAAGGTTCAACAGATATGCTTGGAGGTCGATTGGAGGGACGACGTGACAAGGATGAAGCCTGTGTGAGGAAATGAGACAACTGCCTAGTGATTTGGTTGCTACGCAGGTTGTATAGGCGACGGAAATGAAAAGCCGTGAGCAGAGTTTGGAGATGAGGAAACACAACGGAGAAGAGAGGAGTGAGCAGATAAGATAGGCAGAACGTAGAAGGGCGGCAAAGTGTAGATTTGGATAGGCGATGGCAGGGGAAGGATGGAGCATTGTGATGTAACAAGATAATGGAAGGGCAACAATAAAATGAGAACGCAGGAACTCAAAGGTTTGAGGATGTAGAGAGCTGCCACGATGAGGGCATATTGGAATGGTGATGGAAGAACTGGGTACGCAGCTAGGGAGAAATAACAGGATTTCATTGCAACGAGGGAGAAAGGTAGCTCGATGGACCAGTTGCGTGAAGAATGGCATGGTGAGATGCAGTTACAGGTATGCTGGTAGCGTGAAAGATAATGTGGAGCGATGGAGAAGGTGGTAATTTACAGGCAAAGAGAAGATATTGGCCAGTGTGAGAAAGCTGTGTGGAGTTTTGGCAACAATCCCACAGCCTGCCTAAAAAAAAAATTCAAAATTTTTCCTGTAACAAAGATAAATACCAGGCTTGGAAAACCTTCAAATTTCTTCAGAAACCCCTGCAAGAGCTAACTCTGAAGCCAGATCTTACCCTCCAGGGCCTAGATCTGGCTTCAAGCAAAATCTCCTCTTCAAATCTGCAACCTAAAATGGCAAAACAAAACGCTCAGAAACAATATATGCAAGGATGAAACTAAAAACCCCAAAAATAGCTAAATAATTACAATATTCACAAATTAAAGGGTCTAAGCAACCAGATCTGTCATTATGCCACACATATATTTTTTGATTTTAAATTTTAAATTAAGGTGAGGTGCTTCAGAAAACCCTTCATGCATCCACAACAAAAGTTCTAATGATAAGTCCACGATCAAAACAAGTTGGGCTCTTCAGAAAATTCCATTCGAGAGTTGGCTAGTCCAACTGAAAACTTCTCTGAACGCCCGATGATCTCAAAATCACGAATTTCCTACACAACTTAATTCAACCATTAACATAGAGAGAGAAAACGACAATAAAACTCAGATCTAATGGAGATACCTGCCATTATATTCAGAATTTAAACTACCATTCAAACCCCAATGACCAAACAAGATACCTGTGTTTAAATCACTTTTCATAAAGCTATCATCAATGGCTGATATTAAATCTATGCATGAAAATAAAACATCTTACAACATTTCCACGAAGAGTAACACCAGCAGAAATTAACCCCAAAGTTTTTCTTTATTGCACATGAAAAACGATTACAAGAGAGCTTTCCTTAGCACACGATCAAAAGATCGAATGAATCAACTGATAAATGACCTCCTATTTAAAGACAAATCTTCCAATGGCTAGTTTGAGTGATCCTTGTCAAAGTGATCTCGACCGTTGATGAGGATCAAAATTTCTTTTAATCTCATCTGTCGAAAATTTGAATTATTGAGGAAATTTCGAAATTTTCAATTAAATGCATTTTAATGAATAAAAAAATTAAAATTTTGCATTTGTTTCCTAAAAAATTTGACTTTGACTTAACCCCAGGAACCTAAGACATAAAATTTAGCAAAATAATCAATTAACCTTAGTCCCTGGACCAATTAACATTTAATTTTTTTAAAGGATCCATGAATTTTACCTCTGGAAAATTTAAATTTACCTAGGACCTAGGACCTGTGAGGGGATAAATTATTTTTCTAACCCTCAAGACATTTTACATCATGGATTTTACATTTTAACATCTCAAGGGGGAAAACCCATTTGACCAAGACCCTCACAGATTACCCATTTCTACGACACAAATATAATCTAGCAGATCAAGCAATTTGTAATAAAATAACCTAACCAAATAGTTATGATTATTCCCAAATCACTTTTGCATAGACTCAATCTAGCACACTAGGACTCCCCTAACATTCTGGTGACAAAATCCATTATGGCTTTGGGGTAAGGCTGAAGGAAAACTCTGCTGATCATGGATCGGTGAGACAAAAAGCCTTCCGGAATGTAGATCGTCATTAAAAAATTAGGTTTACTTAGGCAATTACATACACAACACGTATCTGCTAATATTATTTACAATTTACACATGCAAAAAGGGTTTACAATATAACATGATCATGCTGATGATGATAGTAGATAGCATGGACATGTTGATCAAGCGCTATCCATTTTGCGAAAAAAGGAGGTGTACTGCTATGGGTGGTTGACATGTAGTGGTCAACATCTGGCTCTACTTGGGGACACGTTGCTGCATTGTAGGAATGTGAGAATCCAGAATTTGCATCCACGCAACACACAACAAAACATAAGTAGCATCCATCCAAAAATCATCATATAACATTAAGCACAAGAAAGATATAAGCTCTTCATTTATTAACTATCTAGTAACATGAAAAGTAAATCTAATCCTAAGACAAAAATGAAATGCTGAAAAGACAAGGAGTAGGGTTAGAAATACAGAGGATGCCCCATGGCATCAGATGCATTCAATATAGTGTATACTGAGCATTTGCCTGCTTTTAGGCATAACTGTCAGCTGCTTCTCGGATGTGCCATGTCCAATTCTACATACGGTAGGACTTTTTCCTATCTGAAAATCAAGCTGCTTACGACCATCTGATGTATCAAATCGCTTTATCGTTCTCTTTCTCTTGCATTTTTTCTTTGTGACAGGTTGTATCACTGATGACGTGGAATATTCTACTTCAAAACTCTCAGATGAAGTATGTAAGTTATGCGTGACATGTCTTTCTTCATTTTTCATCTGATCTTTATCGTTTTTGTTTTATTCGGGTCACCTTCAATTAACCACTTTTCAATGGAACCAATGACCTCCTCATAATAAGATGGAGCTGTTGCAGTAGATAAGGAGGCTTTTGATCTATTGACATCTCCTTGTTTCTTTTATCCTCTGACAATGCTGAAATTTCTATACCTGTATTGTTATGGCATCCATCTGGTTAGAGTGTTTAACCTTCATAGCATTGATTTCCCTGGCATAGTCTTCCTCCATGCTCAATAAATTATTTTGAATACATATCTGACTAGCTTCCATATCTTTTATTACTTTGTCATTCTTTGCTTTTATGGTCATCAAACAATGTTGCATAGAGTTTATCTCTTTCTTATGATCTGCTTGCATGGTAGCCAACTAATTATTATAATTGAATGTCATGATGGGCATCTCTTCATCCATAGTTAATAACTTGTTTTGCATAGAATTAATTTCCATGTCATGATTAGCTTTCATGGTTTCCATCTCCTTATCTCTCTTTTCTAGGCGGGTGTATAAAGTTCTCATATCATTGACATAATCAGTTACAATTTTTTCTTGATTAATCTCCATAATTTTTTACCAACCGCATTAGTTCCTCTATAATTTGCTTCTGTTTTTCCCTTTCATTTTCGACACTGATTTGACAATTTGTCCCTTCTTTTCCACTATCATGGATTTGATGTGTAACGGTGCAAGTGGATGGCACATTCTGATATGGAGAATTGTCTTGAAATCTTTCATCGACAACTGGACCCTTCACAAGATCACTTTCATCATGTTGCATAATTTTAGGGGTACAAGGTGAGCTATCTTGATAACCATATCTATCTTTAAAAGCATGAATGATGTCATGTAAAGAAGTGAAAGAATCTTCAGGACGATTATTAAACCAATTCAAAGCATCACCCTCTAAAGAAAAGGCAAATAAACGCATTATTACATCTTCGTGAGCATATTGGGGAGAACTACAATATATGAGCATTAAACGAGAAAACTTGCATAGATGGTTTCTAACAGCGACTGAATGACCAGCTGAGAACAAAGACAATTTATGAATGGCGATTTCCAGAGTATCATGCAAAACATCAACAAAACGACACGGGATAAATGAATAATCCATGATGACTAACGAGGGACCAAATGGATGATAGAGAAAGACCTCTGCTCAAGAAAATCAAGAGATCCACAAGAGGTGAGCTTCGAGTAGAAATTCTTGTAGAAATGAAAGAAGTGGAGTCGCCACTTGAACATTAATCTAATTCTAGGATCCAAAAGGCAACAAAAGAAATGGAGTCGCCACCCAAACAAGAAACGAACCGAGAAGTCTAGGTGCTAAAGGTACGATTAACGAGATGACAAAAGATAGGGTGATGAAAAGATCAAAAGACACCAGGAAAGGTTGGTTGCTTGATATGCTAATGAATGGCGGAAAATATGAGATGTGCCAAAAAAATGTTGACCTTGCCAGCTCAAATGAATGATGAATGTCGTAAAGCCCAGGCCTAATAAATATGTCCCTAGTAACGATGCCAAAAAATGTTGTCGCACAGAGTGTCTAGGCACCACGACAATGCTCAGACCGGGGAGTGTCACCTTGATCCCCGATCTCTCTGTTTAAGCTGTCTCCCTATAGCAGGCTAAGGGGGTAGACCCTATGGGATGAAAGAGAACTAGTTGTGAATCAGCCGGTTCGGGAGACACCGCGAAGAAATCGAATACTTGATTAAGGCTTAGCGAGACTTAGAATTTGATTAAATTTTAAATGATTAGAACCAGTGCCTTATGGAGTCAATGATCCAAGGCAATCAATTAGCTGCTACTGCTTATGAAATAATTAATGATTGCTTGAAAATTTTGCAAAATATCTTATATGTAACGAGCATTATATAATTCAAGCAATAACGAAAGATTTTCTATAGAAGCACAATGTCTTAGCAATTAAATTTCAAGAGATGCAAATGCTTTAAACAACCACAAAACTTAAAAGCTAAGCAGTTCATAAAATGATTCACCACTTTCAAATCGCTAATCTTCAGATAAAATTTAAGGACATTTAACGATATAAAAATGACAAATATTAATTCCACCTTTAAAATTTTTAGTCTTAGCAAAAAAAAGACACCAAGGAGAAAATTTAAAATTGACACTTAACTTTTCCTTGATTAAGCAAGACTAAAAAAAAAATAAATTGAATTTTTTTTATTTGAATGTAGAAACAAAAAAAAAAAATCTAAAAAAAAAAAAAACTAAGTTTAAATTTGTTTTAGTCCTAAGTTGAAACTTAAATGAAACCAAAAGAAATATATACATGCAATGACCTTATAAACTAAAAAAAATCGAATGAAAAAAGGAAATCGAATTAATAGTCTAACCCTAAGTATCATAAATGCAAATGAAACTTCGAAAGTGTATTGTTGTCGTTTCTGCAGGTTTGAAGAGTTCACAACAAAGACTGTGTGGAAGCCTGAATGGAGGTTGTGATGAAGGTTCAACGGATATGCTTGGAGGTTGATTGGAGGGACGGTGTGACAAGGATGAACCCTGTGTGAGGAAATGAGACAACTGCCTGGTGATTTTGTTGCTATGTAGGTTGGATAGGCGACGGAAATGAAAAGCCGTGAGCAAGGTTTGGAGATGAGGAAACACGACAGAGAAGAGAGGAGTGAGAAGATAAGATAGGCAGAACGCAGAAGGGCGGCGAAGTATAGATTTGGATAGGCGATGGCAGGGGAAGGATGGAGCGTTGTGATGCAGCAAGGTAATGGAAGGGCAACAATAAAATGAGAACACAGGAGCTCAAAGGTCTGAGGACTGAGGGAGCTGCCATGATGAGGGCGTATTGGAATGGCGATGGAAGAACTGGGTAAGCAGCTAGGGAGAAATAGTAGGATTTCGGAGCAGCGAGGGAATAAAGGTAGCACGATGGACCAGTTGCGTGAAGAATGGTGTGGTGAGACGTAATTACAGGTATGATGGCAGCGTGAGAGATGGCATGGAGCGATGGAGAAGGCGGTAATTTACAGGAAGAGAGCAGAGACTAGCTAGTGCGAGAAAGCTGCGTGGAGCTTTGGCAGCAATCCCACAACTTGTCTAAATTTTTTTTTTGAAAATTTTCCTGTAACAAAGATAAACACCAGGCCTGGAAAACCTTCAAATTTCTTCAGAAACCCCTGTAAGAGTTGACTCTGAGGCCAGATCTTACCCTCCAGGGCCTAGATCTAGCTTCAAGCAAAATCTCCTCTTCAAATCTGCAATGCAATGCCAAAACAAAACGTCCAGAAACAATATATGCAAGCATGAAACTAAAAACCCCAAAAATAGCTAAATAGTTACAATGTTCACAAATTAAAGGCTCTAAGCTGCTAGATCTGTCATTATGCCACACATATACCTTTTTTTTTTTTAATTTTAAATTTAAGGTGAGGTGCTTTAGAAAACCCTTCATGCATCCACAATGGAAGTTTTAATGATAAGCTTAGGATCAAAACCAGTTGGGCTCTTCAGAAAATCCCATTTAGGAGTTGGCTAGTCCAACTGAAAACTTCCCCGAATGCCCAATGATCTTAAAATCACGAATTTCCTGCACAACTTAATTCAACCATTAACATAGTGAGAGAAAACGACAATAAAATTCAGATCTAATGGAGATACCTGCCATTATATTCAGAATTTAAACTACCGTTCAAACCCAAGTGACCAAACAAGATACCTGTGTTTAAATCACTCTTCATAAAGCTATCATCAATGGCTGAAATTAAATCTATGCATGAAAATAAAACATCTTACAACATTTCCACGAAGAGTAACACCAACATAAATTAACCCCAAAGCCTTTATTTATTGCACATGAAAAACGATTACAAGAGAGATTTCCTTAGCACATGATCAAAAGATCGAATGAATCAACTGACAACTGACCTCCTATTTAAAGACAAATCTTCCAACGGCTAGTTCGAGTGATCCTTGTCAAAGTGATTTCGACCGTTGATGAGGATCAAAATTTCTTTTAATCTCATCCGTCGAAATTTTAAATTATTGAGGAAATTTAGAAATTTTCAATTAAATGCATTTTAATAAATTAAAAAATTAAAATTTTGCATTTATTTCCTCAAAACTTTGGCTTTGACTTAACCCCAAGGACCTAAGGCATAAAATTTAGCAAAATAATTAATTAGCCTTAGTCCCTGGGCCAATTAACATTTAATTTTTTTAAAGGATCCACGAATTTTACCTCTGGAAAATTTAAATTTAATTAGGACCTAGGACCTATGAGGGGATAAATTATTTTTCTAACCCTCAAGACATTTTACATCATGAATTTTACATTTTTACATCTCAAGGGGGAAAACCCATTTGACCAAGACCCTCACAGATTACCTATTTCTGCGACACAAATATAATCTAGTAGATCAAGCAATTTGTAATAAAATATAGTTAGGATTATTCCCAAATCACTTTTACATAGACTCAATCTAGCATACTAGGACTCCGTTAACATTCTGGTGACAAAATCCATTTCGGCTTTGGGGTAAGGCTGAAGGAAAACTTTGCCGATCATGGATCGGTGAAACAAAAAACCTTTCGGAATGTAGATCATCATAAAAAAATTAGGTTTACCTAGGAAATTACATACATGACATGGATCTACTGAGATTATTTACAATTTACACATGCAGAAAGTGTTTACAATATAACATGATCAGGCTGATGATGATAGTCGAACGACACGGAAACGTTGATCAAGCGCTATCCCTTTTGTGAAAAAAGGGGGTGTACTGCTATGGGTGGTTGACACGTAGTGGTCAACAAGCCTGTCCACCAATTTTCATGGCTAGAGCACATCTGATGATACCCCAAATCAATAGGTGGCGCCATCCAACCGATCTTGATCTCTCAACCCAACTAATGCCATCTCTTTGAAAATGTTGAACTCCTCTTCTCCTCTGTGCAACTATTGGCCAACTATTCACACTCCCTTCCCGAGTGAGAAATCCTACACACAACTACTGCTGCTCTACTAGGAAAATTCGAACTTCTTGGCTAGAAGTCTCCTGAGAAAAGAATTTCCTCAGTGTGTGCTCTTCCTTCCTTCTCATGCTATTTTACACTAGCAGACTTCTACAAAATAATTGTGTCCTAGCTAAAGATATGCTCTACAAGGAAAATACTGCATCTCCCTCTACCTTTGGTAAGCTCTAATATGGAAAATCTAATTTCTCTGTCGACTCTCTCAGAGAAAGAAATTTTCCTCAAAAATTGACCCTCCTGGCCCAAGGATTGTGCTGCCTCTTGAGGGTTTCGAACTACTGCCCCTGCAAAGATTCAAGTTCCTCCTTCCTTATGCTACTAAGCTCTCGGTCTTACGATCTTTGCTCCAATACCATGTGAAAATTCGGTGACTCAAATCCTTACTGCAACAACTGATTAAATTTCTCCTACTTGTTAATTTCTGAATCAAATTATTTACGATGTTACACAATAAACATCAAAATAAAATCTACTTCAGCCTTCACAACTTAAAATACTACAAAAACAAAATACTACACAAGAGAGAAATAAGCACACACACAATTACACTGTTGTTTTGGACAAACGTCCCCAGAAAAACCCCAAGTTGCAAAAACCAGTGCAATAGATGAGGGTTTGATTATTATGTAGTAGTAAATTGAGTATAGATCTTTATATGCCCAAACTGACAATCTGATACAGAGAATAAACTGATAAAGAGGTAGTGAGAAATATTCTTACACTGTCGCTGGCGATCCAAATATGATCCAGGCTCTAAATGGCTAGCCCCACGCTGCCTCTATGTAGTCTTTACGTCACAGCCTCTAGGAACTGCGTGACCCTTCTTGTTGATCGTTTTGCTGACTGCAACGCGACTCTCTGGCTCTATGGTCTCACACCCCGACTTCCGACACTATATCTCGACTACTCCCAAGAAAATTACAGAATCCCTCTGAAGCATTGCATTTCCTCTCTGAACCTCTCGTTGCCTTCTCTACCTTGCACTCTCCAGAACTAGAAAAATCCCCTCTGGTCTTCTATCCCTATCCCTCAATGCAAGAAGATCACTCGATCTCTCTCTGGTAACTCAGTGCTGCTACTCTTGAGAAATTCGATCTTTGGATCTCACTATCTGTTGAAGTTTCTAAATTTACTTAGTTTAGAAACCCTTCATGCACATTTTCTGATTTATTCCTACCTACTTGTTATTTTTCTTTAACAAGTTATTTACAAAGTAAATACCAGTGTTGCAGGAAACGTCCCCCCTGGATCTAAACCCCGATCCGTGATCCATATGGATGTGTGGAGGAAGCACCGTATGAACTGAAACACGTTTTAGACTAATAAACACGCTTCTTGGAAATTCTGGAAGCGTGTGACCGAAACATGCTTCGTATGTCGCTTTGTCCATACAAAGCGCCGCACTTCAGAGTACGAAGCGTATGGATCGTGAGTGATTCTATACACACTTCCTCCATTTCTTTCGTGTGGCCAAAAAAATGCTATTTTTTTATTTTATATTTTTTGGTATTTTGACTTGTTGGGGGTGGGTCCACCTTGGGTTAGGGTGAGGAATGAAGGGATTTAAGCCCCCATTCATCTCTCATTTTCTCACTTTGAGTTTATGAGAGGTGGAGAAGAGAAGAGAGGAGAAGAGAAGAGAAGAGAAGAGAAGAGAGGAGAAGAGAGGAGAGCTTGGAGGAGTGAAGGAGGAGGAGCTAGGAGAAGGAGGAGGAGCTTGGAGTAGGAGCTTGGAGGACTTCCATCTACAAAAGCTAAAGAGGTAAGTGCAAACCCCAAACTCCCTTATTTTTTTGACATGTTTTTTTGTATTTTTCTCCTCCCTCTCCTACTATTTCCCATTGTTTCTACTTGCTCATTTAATTGCAGGTTGTCCACCACCTATATCCATATTCCAAGATGGTGTTCTTTTGTCTTCTATGTATCATTCCACTTTTGGTTTTAATGATGGCAAGGGGGAGTAGGAATAGAAGGGAAGAAGCACAAGAGGACATTGGTCCCAATATGAGTGACCCAATGTATGATGAGGAGGAAAGGTTTGAAGAGGAAGGGGATGAAGTTGAACCTGAAGGGGAAACTTAAACACTAGAGGGGAAAGTTGCATTAACACCCTTGTGGAACTATGTGACAAAACTTGAAGGGGGAAAGGGTTGTGTAAGCTACAAATTTTTGTGCCCTCATGGTTGGCATGGAGGAAAACCATTTAGTGGTTCATATACCCGTGTGAGGAGGCATCTTTGTGGGGTGATGGACAGTGATGATAAAAAGGGTTCTGTGGGGATACAAATTTGCCCAAACATTTCATCTGAACAAATAAGAAAATACATCCAAATAGAGGAGGTTGCACAACAAAAAAGCAAGAAACAAAAAAATCATTTTGAATCAAGTGCAACCTCTAGATTTGGTAGCTCATCTCCTCATGGTACTTTTGGAAGCTCTGGAGGTAAAATAACAATAGGGGATTTCCTTAATGTTGTTGGGAATGATGATGTGGATGGAAAGATAGTTCGATTATTTGTGCTTGCGGTGTACCATTCAATGTGATTCACTCTCCCTATTGGCATGAAATGGTAAAGGCCATCAATGAAGCCCCAAAAGGATACAAGTCCCCCAACTATGAGAAAGCTAGAATTGTGTTATTAGAAAGAGAAAAAGCAAAGGTTCAAAGAGCTTTGACACATTTTACAAATGAGTGGGTAGATTTTGATGTATCCATTGTATCAGATGGGTGGAAAAATATTAGAAACGAACATTTGATAAATGTTCTTGGTGTTTCTACTAGTGGTGCAATATTTATTACATGTCATGACTCCTCCTCGATTAGTGCATCTTCCAAAAACATTGCAGATCTCCTATTGCAATCAATCAAAGATGTTGGTCCGAATAATGTGGTTCAAGTGATCACAGATAATGGAGCAAATTGTAAGGCAGTAGGAAAAATTATTGAGCGTACTCATCTACACATCTTTTGGTCTGGGTGCCTCGTTCACACATTGAACCTTTTGATGCATGATATTCTGAAGCATAAAGAATTTGGGTGGATTAATGAGCTTTATAGGAGAGGGAAGCAACTCATTAAATTCATCATGGGGCATACAAGGGTAAACTAATTCTATGGCACTTACTCCAAGTTGCAGTTGCTTAAACTTAAAAAGACAAGATTTGCCAGTTATTACCTCACCTTTAGGCGGCTAGTGAAGCGGGACAAGCTTTAACTAATATGGTGTGTACTGAAACATGGGATGAAATTAGCACTGATAGAGATGTTGCTAATGCAACCAAGGACACTATTCTTGACATGTACTTTTGGTCACAGGTTAAATATGTTTTGCAATTCACCAAACCAATTTATTACATGATCAAGTTTGGAGATTCAGATCGACCAATAATTAGGGAGGTGTATGAGCAAATGGATAGCTTGTTGGGGCAGATTAAAGACATTGTTGAGCCTAGAGATATCACCTTGTACAATTATATTCGTGCAGAGGTGGATAACCAATGGGAAATGCTAAATGTTCTATTGCATGCATTAGCATATATTTTGACACCTAAATACTATCATCCATCATGGCTTTCAACACCAACACCTGGGGGGGGGAAGCAGGAGAAAACCACACCAAGATCAAGAGGTTCACAAAAATATATGATTGCATTGAATAAATTAGTCCCTGATGAGGAGGAGGCTGCCATGGTACAGATACAGTTGAGCAATTATACGCTTAACACTGGTCCATTTGGGAGCATGCATGCAATTAGAGATCGAGAGAATTTTTCTTCTCTTGAGTGGTGGAACATGCATGGAGGGGCTACTCCACTTCTACGGAGTTTGGCATTGCGAGTTCTATCACAAGTGGTAAACACTTCTTCTGCACAGAGGTGTTGGAGCTCTTATTCTTTCATCCATAGTGTTAAAAAGAACAGGTTGAGTTTAGACCTGGCAGAGAGCTTGGTTTATGTTCATTACAATTTGTGATTGTTGTCCCATTACTATGATGATGCAAAGACTAATAAAGACCTTAAGATTTGGGACAGGAATCCAGAGGAGCCCAATTTGGAGGATGGAGTGTTGCGATTAGAGAAATTAGAGGATGCTCTTATCCAGGCATGTCCATTGTGGTATGAATTTTCCTTATAAAGCATTTTTCTAATTCATATTTTTAATTTTTTTTGTTAACTAGTGTTTTTTTGTATGAATTTTTTGAGCGATTCCAAGGTGATGATGATTGTGTTGAGATGCCACCCCCATCTGGTCCCTTGGTTCCTAGGTTCCATGGTTCAACACCAACAGCAGGGGGTTCATCTTCATCAGTTTCAATGCCACAACTTCCACAGGCACCATCTTCTTCATTGCCACCACATGGAGGCCCATCGCCACATTCTCTTCGTGGTGGCAGGAGGAGAGATTAGTAGATATATTCACAATTTACTACTTTTGTCATCGATTAATCATTAGACTTGTAGGCTTGTGAATTTGAACCTTTTTTGTCTTGGTAGTGATCAAGGGACATATTTTTAAAACATTATTATTTGAATTTTGGACATGACAGATGTTGACAGTTGCTCACTTGTTAGATAAATCATAATATGCTCTATGTTTTATGTTTTATAATATGCTTAAAAATTTGATGTATGTTTGTAATTGCTAGAATATAGATGGTTGATGTTCGAATAATTAATCATTGATGTACATACTAGTAACTACAATGGAATCATGGATGCCATATCTATCTTGATTTATGCAGAAATATGCATGTTTTCATGTCTTCTACAACTAATTTGGTATTTGGATGTTTGTTTTGAGTATAAATGCAAATATATATATATATATATATAATATAATATATATATATATATATATCTATATATATATATATATATATATATATATATTATAGCAGAAGCTTCACTTCCTAGTTTTTTGGAAAATGACGCTTCTGCATCCTCGCTTCCAAAAAACATCCCCGTTTCGTCCCCGCTTTGTGCAACATTGGTAAATACTGAAAATAAACACCAGTGCATGCACAACATATTACAAATCAGCAACTAAAAGAAAAAAGAACAAACACACCACATGACACCATTATTTTTGGACCAATGTCCTCGAAAAAACCCAATGCAGGAAAATCAGTTCAGCTATTTGAGGGTTTTCTTATTAAGCAATATCAGAGTACAATCTGGGTGCTGAAACTAGCCTACCTAATAGAGAATTTCCTTAGCAGCTATACCTCACAGCTTGAGAGAAATCTCCTAACTGAACCTCGGAAAATCCTTCCAGCAGCTCCTCAGCACAAAACTGCTCCTGCAACCCCAGCATCTGCCCAATATGGACTGCGTCAACCCCTTTCTATCTCACGCTAGCCCTGTGTCAGCCTTTCTAGGCCTGCATCATCCCTAGGAGGCCTTGTGTCAACTCTGGGAGCCTCTGCGTTAGCTACACTGGCCCCTCTGGTGCTCTGCGTAGCACTTGGCTACCTCTATGTGGCCCTGCGTGAGCCCTTGTTAGCTCTACGTCACTCTCCTTGGTTGCTGCAATGCTCTCCCGACATACTCTCTTCCTTGTTTTTTTCTCTGTATTCAGTGCCGCTTAGTTGCTCTCTCGATCACTGATTCTACCTCTCTTAGCAAACTCCGCTCTAGAGAATAGAATGACTGATCATCTGGTGTACTCTCTAAGTGACCCTCAAGCCTCCTCTTATACTTTTCCCGTTGACATCTCAACGGATGAGATTAAGTCCCTAATCAACGGCTAAGATTAGATTTGGCTTGATCCATGTCTTTTGGACCATTTTAATATCTCCTGATCTGTTTAGAGTCTGCTCAAACCCTTTCCAGGTATTGGAGATCTCATGTGCTCCAACCTCTCTACCAAATTTCGTGGCTAGAGCACATCCGATGCTACCCCAAATCAACACTATCTTGGTGTGTTCTCCAAGTGCCCATCAAACTCCTTCTTATAATCTCTCATTGGAGCACCAACAACCAAGATTAAAACATAATCAAGGGCTAAGATTAACTGGGAGTTGATCCTCATCTTTATATAGAAGATTCACACCAGATTTAATAATACCTTTTAATTAATCATTTCCTAAGTTTAGACTGAGGAATACATTAAAAAATGATTAATTATTTTAATTTAACGATCTCTAGGTGGAATTTTCCCAAACGATTATGGGTCTATAAGAATGCATGGGTCTTAGCCTTTCTACAAATTCTCAAGGTTAGAGCCCATCCGATGCTACAAAAGTCAACAAGAAATGATCTCTTAGAAGAGTGCATAAACGTACATGAACGAGGACTATAGACCTATTATCTGCACATGTGAAAGACCAAGCACACGGGGAAACATGTTTTTGTGGTGTCTTATGATCACCCATGCTTATATTAGGCCATAAAACAAGCAAGAAATGAAATTTATTCGAAATGTAATTTTATCTCAATGCGGCTAATCTATCATGATATTATCATATGATGTTTAGTTCTAATGCAAAAAAGGAAAAAAAAACACATGCAATGCATCCTATTCTAACATGCATATTACATCGTACAAGTACAAAGTGTAATCATAGAGCCAATGCAACCAAGACATCTCCAGATCAATATAAAAATACTTTTCCCAATGATTACTTATGCAACAAATCCAAAAGCAAGGATAGGAACAATCATATGGAGGATCAACGAGGCGGGAGGTGGGAAAATAGAATTCCCACACATGGAGGATCAAGGGGAGAAGAGGAGATAAAGGGATGTAATATACTCCATGAGATCCTCTCTTCTAACCAAAAGATAGAGATCTTAACAATCAAGCTCATAAAATTTTGATGGATGGCAGCTTTATGTTGATTTTGGGTAGCATCGGATGTGCTCTAGCTCTGGAATTTTGTGGAGGGGCTACAATACATGAGATCTCCAGAACCTAGAAATTGTTTGGAGAAATTCCACCCGGATGAGGAGTTATTAAAATAATTAATATTTTTAATGGGTTCCTAAGTCTAAACTTAGGAAAATAAAAATATTGAAGTGTATTAATAAGAATATGGGTGAAAAAGTTCTAAGTGATGAGGATCAAGTGAATTCTAATCTTAGCCATTGATTAGGGACTTAATCTCGGCCATTGATTCATCAACAGGAAAAGTATAAGAGGAGGCTTGAGGGTCAGTTGGAGACGATCAAAGAGTTCAATTTTTCTGGGGCAAGGTTTGCTGAGAAAATCGAGCTAGTGATCTAAGTTGCAATGAGCGGGAGTTCGGCAAGGGATTTTCTGTCCAAGGCCAAAGAAAACATAGAAGAGAGGCAAAGAAGCACCGTCCTTGAGAGGGTGATGCAGAGGCCGTAGGGGTTGACGCAGGTGACACAGAAGGCTGATGTAGGTGATGCAGAAGTCGTAGAGGTTGAAGCAAGCCCTTAGAGGTAGAGCTGGAAGATTTTGTGGGGCAGAGGAGTAGATCAACAAAATTGACTTTCTGAGCAAGGGAGGCTCATTGTTGGGGTGATGCAGTTCTAGCACAGAGATTGGAGCAGGCATCGTTGTCTAGCACTGGGAACAACCGGATCACTGTGGGGTTTGATCATCCAGTTACTGAATTTTTCGGAATTTCTGTCTCTGGATAGAGGTACTTTTGCTAAGGATATTCTCTATTGAGTGAGCCATATCTGGAACCCTAGCTGTATTCAAGAATCTTCTTAATAATACAAACCCTCTATATGTTGCACCAATTTTCCTGAATTGGTTTTTTCCAGGGACGACTGTTAAAAAATAACGGTGTCCCTTGTGTTATTGTCTTAGTTTATTTTAGTTCATGATCTGTATTTTTGTGTAGGCTGCAATAGTGTTTACATCATTGTTTATGTAATTAAATAACTTGTTAATGCAAAGAACAAGTAGGATATATTAAACCAGTAATTGCAGTCGGGGTTTCTGATGTGTTATATTCAGGAATGTTCACATGGTATCAGAGCAATTGCAAATCATAGGCGACTGAAGACACCAATCGAGAAATCCAAGAATTTGCAGCAGAGAAGCAGTTGTCCCGAGTGAAATCATTGTTCCAGAGCCGAAGAGGCAGAAGGAAGAGTGGCGCAATGCAGGGAAGGTGACGGAGAGGCTCACACAGTGCCTGTGTCAACACTCTAAGCCAGGTGAGGGAAACACATTAGTTGTTTCAGCCGTCAAGGCCAGCGCAAAGGTAGAGGGAGGCAGATCAGGCTCACGCAGAGCCACATCATCTTTTTGAGCCATGAAGGATTGATGCAGTTGGCTAGGAGGAGCTGATCCAGCCCACACAGTGATTATGCAGAGCTTGAAAGGCTCAGATTCTTCAATTGCTGGGGCTAAGGGAGTTGTGCAGATTTTTTATTTGAGGAGCTGGTGGGATGTTGTTTCTGTTGGTATAGAACAATGTCTTAGGAGACTGAACCAAGGTAGAGGGAATCACTGCCTCGACTGATTTCTAGCCAAGAAATCTAGATCCGGGTTGCAGTAGCAAAGGAGGATTGGAGAGGAGTGATTCGACAGTTGGCTGGAGGATTTCCGAGAGGGAAATCAGGACTCAAAGGGAGTCTAGAGAAGAGTTGTTCCTTAGAGGGTTTGTTGCGCCCAAGGAGTCCAGATCCAAATCTTGCTAGATTGATAGCAAGAGAGGGAGAAGAGAACTAGTTCTTTGTTGAGCAGAGATGGCAGTGAATGGGTTAAGGGATCAGGATAGATTAGATGGAGCTTCCAATTTTGTCATCTTGAATGCTAGGATCCTGACAATCCTGGATAAACATCACATCAAGGACTATGCCTTGAAATTGGTATTTGTCTTGGTTAACGCTGATGCAATTGAGAAGCACGAGGAGGCCCAGGCGAAGGCAAAATGCATGATCCTAGATGGGGTCAACGACCATGTAATACCACATATTGATGAGAATACAATAGCAAGAGAGTGTGGGAGACCCTGACCAACTTATACTAGGGCTCTTTTGTGCAGCGGAAGATGTTATTGGAGAATCAGTTGAGGCAATATCAAATGCAGAAAGGAGAGGAGATAGATCCCTTCCTTCTTAGGTTGCAAGGGATTCGCGACAAGCTTACTTTTGTGGGGTCTACACCAGATCCAGAGTTTATTGTCAGGACTGCCTTGAATGTAGCCACCGAGGATTGGGAGACATTTGTCCAAACCATTGTGCACAAAGAAACTCTCCCCAGCTGGGAGAAGATGTGGGCATCTCTTCGATAAGAAGAGATCAAGAGGTTGACCAAGGAGGGGAGTGTGAAAATTCTGTTACTGCAACAATTGATTTATTTTACCTACTTATTTTTCAATAAGTTATTTATGAAAACCCTTCAGTAAACATTAAAATAAATTTTGTTGTAGACATCACACCATAATATAGAAACAAATACATGCACAAGAATCAAACACATCAACACAGATATTTTGGAAAATTATCCTCGGGAAAACCCAATGTGGGTAAATCAGTGCAACAGAGGAGGATTTTATTAATCAGTTATTCTTGAGTACAACTAGGTGCCAAACTGGCTTAAACAATAGAGACAAATTCTCCAATACCCTCCCTCGGACTCAGCATTAGAATTGCTGGCCTCTGCGCAACTACCAGACCCTCTGTGTTAGCTCTTGCCTCTCTGAGTCAACACTGGGCTTCTCTGCGTCACCCACGTAGACCCTCCAGTGATTATGCAGTCCTGCTGCCTCTATGTCCGCCTCTCTAATCTCCGTGTTGATCTTATGGTGTTGTTCCTGCCCCTCTGTTTCCTACCCACTAGCTCTTGCTGCAATCCAGACCACTAGTTCGAATTTCTCAGCAAACCCCGTTCTAGAAATTGAACTAACTGGTCTCCCTCAATGTGTTCTCCAACTGACCCTCAAGGATATTCTTATACTTTTCTTGTTGGTCCTTCAACGGCTGAGATTACATCTCTAATCAATGACTAAGATTAGATTTGTCTTGATCCATGTCTTTTGGAACCTTCTAACCTAGTTTTATATTAATATCGATTAATATTTTATTTTTACTAAGTTTAGACTTAGGAACTCCATTAAAAATATTAATTATTTTAATATCTCCTAAACTAGGTAGAATATGCCCAAACCATTTATGGATCTTAGAGATTTCATGTACTTTAGCCTCTCCACCAATTTTCATGGCTAGAGCACATCCAATGCTACCCCAAATCAACACTCCCTCTTAGCGAGGAATGTGCTTTAGTAATACTCCACATTGAGCATCACTTTGCTCCAGTACCTGTGTTGATGCTAGGCCTCCCTGCTCAACATCCTTTGCACTACTGCATCCTGTACTGTTGCCCATGGCTCTGCCACTGCCACTGCCACTGATGCATCCATATGACAACTCCCTCTACATCCGTGCTGTTGTTGGTCCTTTCTCCCGACACTGCATCTGCACTGCAACTCCCTCTGCATCCGTTCTACTGCTGGTCATTCTTCCCAACAATGCATTTGCACTGCAACCTCTTCTCATCATGCTACATCATGCTACTGCATTGCAACATCATACCCATTTTTGCTATTGAAATGGATTCTTTATCATCCCCATCTTCTTCCTAAAATAATCAAACTTTTTTCTTCTAAGGGCCTTGGTAAGGATGTCTACCACCTGTTCTCCTATAGGAGTGTAGCTCAACTGTATAGCTCCTCGTTGGACATGGTCTCTGACAAAGTGACGCCAAATATCAATATGCTTTGACCGATCATGAAATACTGGATTCTAGGAGAGCTTGATGCAACTTTGATTATCACACATGATCTTGATCGCCTCCATCTTTCTTTTGAATAGGTTCACAAGCACTTTTCTAAGCCATATGGCCTCGCACGAAGCTATGCTTGCAGCCATATATTTTGCCTCAGCTGAGCTCAGAGCTACGGATCTCTGTTTCCTACTACACCAGGAGGTCATTCCCGATCCAATGTTGAAACAGTACCTAGAGGTACTTTTTCGATCCACTAAAATTCCAGCCCAATCTACATTAGTAAATCCACTCAATCTGATATCCTTACTCCTGGTTTACAAGAGTCCATAATTGATTGTTCCCTGTATATATCTGAGAACATGTTTGGTTGTTTCCCAGTGCACCCTCTTCAGTTCCACCATGAATTGACTAAGGGTGTTGGCAGCGTAACAAATGTTCGACCTGGTATTGACCAGATACATCAGGGACCCTTGAGCTACCTGTATAAGGTGGGATCAACATCCTTGTCTTATGATGCATAAATTTTCTTCCAATTGGTGATGATTGGAGTAGCCATGGGTCTACAATCCTACATTTTGAATATTTTCAGAATTTCTGTAGCATATCTCCCTTATCCAAGGAAAATCTCCCCCTTTTGCTGTCAAACTTCCAACCCCAGGAAATAATGCATCTGTCCCAAATCCTTCATGTCAAATTTTGTGGCTAGATTCTTCTTGCAGTCTCCGATGAGCCTGGATGATCCTACCAAGAAGAGATCATCCACATATAATACTAGGATTAGAGGCTCATTCTCTACAACCAGATAGTAGAGATTTGGATCTGTGTCACTCTTAGCAAATCCCATCTTCTACAAGTAGCCATCAATTCGACCATACCATGCTCTAGATGCCTGTTTCAACACATACAAGGCTTTATTCAATCTTCATACATGATACTTCTTCTTATGTGTCTCAAAGCCTTCTGTTGTTCAATGTATACCTCCTCTTCTATCTCTCGTTTAGGAATTTCGTTTTGACATCCACCTGATGAATCTCCCATCCCATCCGTGCTGCAAGAGATATCACAGTTTTAATAGATGTATACCTGGCTACTGGGGTGAAGGTCTCTTCATAGTCAATTCCTTCCTTCTAAGCATATCCCTTAGCCACAAACCTAGCTTTGTATTTTTCCACACTATCGTCTGCAACATATTTAATCTTGTAGATCCATCTCGAACCTACCATTGATCTGTCATGAGGCCTCGACACTACCTCCTAGACATCGTTCACCATTATGGAATTGTATTCCTCTACCATTGCATCCAACCAAACCTGATGTTGAGTAGCCAACTGAAAACTGGGAGGCTCCCCATCCTGAGCTACTAATGCTTGATATCTATCTGGTTGTTTTCGCTCCCTTTTATTATTTCTTGGTGCATCGATGAAATCCTCTGCATCTCACAGAATCTGATGAAGTTCCCTGCACATTCTTCCTCTGGTAGAAGGTGCTTCTGTTAGCTCCTCCTCCCGTGATTCTTCCTGATCTGAGGAAGAATTGTTTACTTCTGTTGGTTGAAGTGGTTTGACCAACAACTCATCTTTTCACTGCTCCTTGGAAGGCATTTCTCGAGATTTTCTGAAGGCCCTATCCTCCATGAACTTCACATCTCGTCGAACTGCTACCTTCTTGCTCCCTGGAAGATAGATTTTGTATGCCTTAGCGTTCTCACCATATCCCACTAGATATCCTTTCTCTGTAGTTTGATCCAGCTTCTTCCTCTTTTCCTCGGGCATGCGACAATATGCTAAGCTCCCAAATATCCTGAAATGACCGACTCTAGGTGTATTCCATGTGAATACTTTCTCTGGATTAATCTTGCCCAATGCCCGATGAGGAGTTCTATTACGAACATAGACTGTTGTGTTGCATGCTTCTACCCACAGGAATTTTGGCATATCCTGATCATACATCATGGCCCTAACTACTTCCATGATAGTCCTGTTCTTTCTTTTTGCTACTCCATTCTACTTCGGATTGTAAGGAGTTGTCCACTCTCTTCTGATGCCCTCCTTAGTGCAAAACTCAGTGAAGTCCTTATCGACATAATCTCCACCATTATCTGAGCACAAAACTTTTATTTTATTCCCTATCAGGTTCTCCACCAAAGCCTTGAACTCTTTGAATCGACAGAAAACCTCATCCTTGGTTTTCAGAAAATAAATCCAAGTTTTCCTTAAGTGGTCATCAATGAAGGTGACAAAGTACTCGGCACCACTAAGAGATTTTGTGGACATAGTTCTCTAGATATCTGAGTGTATCAATCCTAGTACACTCTTGGTCTTGTTTTTACTTCTAGGAAATGCCGCTTTGGCATACTTTCCTAGAGAACATCCTTTGCATACATCGTCTCCTTCTGTACTAAGATCCAAAACTCCTGTTACAGTTTTCTTGAGAATTCTTAGAGCCCCATGGTGCAAATGTCCCATTCTTCTGTGCCATATTTCATTCAAATCCTTGTCTCCATGACTGCCATCAGTGCCATTAGTGATTCTAGTTGTAATCTGTACAACCTGTTACTTCTGATCCCGATTTGTACTTTCTTTTTCCAGCTCGGGTGTTTGACGTATACTTTCTCCTTGATGAAGAAAATGTCATAGCCCTTGCCTTGAAGTTGTGATATGGAAAGTAAGTTCATCCCTAGTCCTGATACATGCAATACGTTGGTAGCACAAAACTGCTCTCCCATTTCTGTTTGAAACACTATGGTACCCTTCTCTACTAGAGTACACTTTGCCTTATTCCCCATGGTGATCTGAAAATTCATCCTTTCCTCCTAATAATATGATAAACATTCTCAGATTCCTGTCATATGCCAGGAGGCTCCACTATCTATATACCATACCTATGATGATGCAGAGCTTGTCACACAAGCAACTTCTTCTTCCAATGTGATAGCCAACATAGAGAAATCGAAATTATTGTCTCTTGTGTAATTTTCTGAAAATCTGTGCAAGTCTCCTGACGTAGATGCCTTTGCATCATGGTCTTGACCCATAATTGATTTTCCTTTCCTATCTTTGATTACTTGCTCTAATACCATGTGAAAATTTTGTTACTGCAACAACTAATTTATTTTACCTACTTTTTTCCAATAAGATTACGAAAATCCTTCAGTAAACATTAAAATAAATTTTGATGCAGACATCACACCATAATACAGAAACAAATACATGCAAAAGAATCAAACACATCAACACAAACATTTTGGACAATTGTCCCCGGAAAAACCCAATGCAGGAAAACTGGTGCAGCAAAGGAGGATTTTATTAATCAGCTATTCTTGAGTACAATTGGGTGCCAAACTGGCTTACCCAACATAGATAAATTCTCCAGCACTCTCCCACAGACTGAGTGTCAAACCTGCTGGCCTCTGTGCAACTCCCAGACCCTCTGTGTCAGCTCCTGCCTCTCTGCGTCAGCACTAGACCTCTCTGCATCACCCACGCAGGCCCTCCAGTGACTGCGCAGTCCTACTGCCTCTGCGTGTGCCTGAGAGGCTCTGCGTCTGCCTCTCTAATCTCTACGCTGATTTTATGATGTTGTTCCTGCCCCTCTAAATACTACCCGCTACCTCTTGCTGCAATCCAGACCACTAGTTCGAATTTCTTAGTAAACCTCACTCTAGAAATCGAACTGATTGGTCTCCCGCAGTTCGTTCTCCAACTGACCCTCAAGCCTCTTCTTATACTTTCTTGTTGGTCCTTCAACGACCGAGATTACATATCTAATCAATGACTAAGATTAGATTTGGCTTGATCCATGTCTTTCGGAAACTTCTAACCCAGTTTTATATTAATACCCATTAATATTTTATTTTTCCTAAGTTTAGACTTAGGAACTCCATTAAAAATATTAATTATTTTAATATCTCATAAACCGGGTAGAATCTGCCCAAACCATTTCTGGGTCTTGGAGATCTCATGGACTTTAGCCTCTCCACCAATTTTCATGGCTAGAACACATTTGATGCTACCCCAAATCAACAAGGAGTAGAGGTAAAAGAGCACGAATCAAGAAAGAGGAGGAGGAGGATGCAACTCTCGCATCAACGGGATAGCAGGGGCAACAGTAGAAGAGAAAGAAGAAGGACATCTCTAAGGTCAAGTGCTTCAACTAGGGAGAACTAGGACATTATGCCTCTCAGTGCCCTAGGAAGAAAGGCGAGGGGGAGGCTTCCGACTCCAAAGGCAGAGAAGGACATTGAGGATGACAATTGTGCCATGAGTGCTCATGCGCCTCTAGAGAAGAGGTGGGGCGATGTGGAGTTGCAGTCGAGAGGACTACATAGGGGTAGGATCCTTGAGGTGCCCAAACTCTTGGATCACATACGGCTACGGGAGCCCTTAACGACAGTAGCAAAATGACGGGTGTCCGTTGGAGCAAGGTGTGATGGAGCGACAGTGGCAGAGCTAGAGTGCCCAAGTCTGAGGCAGCACAATGGATGTTGTAGCAGTGCGAGAGGCATAGAGCAGTTTGTAGCAACGCAATGGTAGCAGAGAGGGAGCACAAATTAGTAGTAGAGGTAGCTTCAACATCACGAGGCATCCAGACTGACTAGAATGTCAGTTGTTGGGTTAAGTTTCAGTTACTTCTTAGTAACCGAGTTGCTGTGCAACAGTTAGCACTGGTAGTTCTATGGGCAGTATGATGCAAAATTTTGAGAGGCAACTGTAGTACAGATGTAGCAGTGGTAGTGGTAGATCCATAGGCAACAATACATGAAGCAGCAGTGCAGTGGATGAAGGGCAGCAGGTTGAGCATCAGTAGCATAGAGGACCAATGTAGTAGATCAATGTAGTGCGTCTATGGTGAAGTATTACTAGAACACATTTCTCGCTAAGATGGATTGTTGATTTTGGGTAGCATCAGATGTACTATAGCTCCAAAATTTTGTGGAGGGGCTAGAATACATGAGATCTCCAAAACCCACAAATCATTTGAAGAAATTCCACCCAAATGAGGAGTTATTAAAATAATTAATATTTTTAATGGGTTCCTAAGTCTAAACTTAGGAAAATAAAAATATTAGTGTGTATTAAAAATAATATGGGTGAGAAAGTTTTAAGTGACAAGGATCAAACGAGTTCTAATCTTAGCCGCTGATTAGGGACTTAATCTCGGTCATTGATTCATCAATAGGAAAAGTATAAGAGGAGGCTTGAGTGTCAGTTGGAGACACACCAAGAGAACAAAGAGTTCGATTTTTCTAGGGTGAGGTTTGCTGAGAAAATCGAGCTAGTGATCTGAGTTGTAGTGAGGGGCAATTTGGTAAGGGATTTTCCATCCAAGGATGAATAGTACATTGCAGAGAGGCAGAATAGTGTCGAGAGAGGCAGTGCAGCCCTGAGAGGGTGACGCAAAGGCCGTAGGGGTTGACACAGGTGACATAAAAGGTTGATGCAGGTGACGTAGAAGCTGTAGAAGCTAACATAGTCCCATAGAGGTAACACTGGGAAGATTCTATGGGGCAGAGAAGGAGAAGATCAACAAAATCGACTTTTTGAGCAAGAAAGGCTCACTATTGGGGTGACGTAGTTCCAGCACAAAGCTTGGAGTGCCATCGCTGTCCAGCACTGGGAATAGCTAGGTCACGGTGGGGTTTGATCATCCAGTTGCTGAATTTGTCAGAATTTCTGTCTCTGGATAGAGGTACTTCTGCCAAGGATATTCTCTATTGGATGATCCATATTTGGCACCCTAGTTGTATTCAAGAATATCCTTAATAATACAAACCCTCTATATGCTACACTAGTTTTCCCGAATTGGGTTTTTCCGGAGACGATTGTCCAAAAATAATGGTGTCCCTTGTGTTATTGTCTTAGTGTATTTCAGTTCATGATCTGTATGTATTTGTAGGTTGTAATAATGTTTACATCGATGTTTATGTAATTAAATAACTTGTTAATACAAAGAACAAGTAGGAGATGTTAAACCAGTGATTGCAGTAGGTGTTTCTAATGTGTTAGATTCAAGCTTTTTCACACTTTAGGCATATCACCTCCATCATGGTCCTTACCATTTATGGCATGCTTCATGGCCACCATAGCGTTATGATTAGTAGGAAAGGGAGACTGATGAGATGGAGAGACACAAGAAGTTTTCTTATGATGATCACACTTAGGAGAGATGGAGAAATCCTCATTATTAGTGATAATGCAAGAAGAGTTGAGGAAAGGGTCCACATGGGACTCAAATACAACCCAGTGAGGAAAGACAAGGGTCCTATTGATACCATCATCATCGGTGTCATAGATAGGGTCGTTGTTGAAATCATTTCCATAGGCCTCCTATTTTCCTTCTTTAATATGTAAGTAATCATTGATGTCAATGTTTGAACGGGCTAAGGGATCACCTTCTCCAAAGTTTTCAAAAGGTGGATTAACAAAGATAGTATCTGTTGACAGTGCTGGACCTGCCAACATTCATGGGATCGCCCTAGTATGAAGTCCCAACTAGACCTCAAACTGTTTGGTGTAGGAGTCCCATCCGGTACGATGGCCCGGTCGCCATTATCTTAGAGATTTTCCTTAGCTCTTGTTGTTCAACACATGAGAGTGTTATGCTTGTAACTTCAAGAAAGCGAGGTGAGTATGCCTGATGAGTGTGTAATGTAACTGTGTCTGGGTTCTCTTACTGTAAGGGAGAGGGTGAAAGTGAGCCTCTAGATGAGAGGTAATAGTAACACCCAAGGAGAGACACACGTAAAAACAACAAAGGTCTGTCCAGCATAAGTGGAATAGTCCATAGCAGAAGCGACAGTCGTTAAAACCACGGTGTAAGGGAAAACATGTACATTGTCCAGCGGAGTAGTCCACATGGGGGTGACAATCGTTATAACCAAGAAAACAAGAATGGTTTGTTTAATGTCCAATAAAGTAGTCCACATGGGGAGACAATAGTGATAAACAATACAACACATCTTCAACAATGTAAGTACTAAAATAACCGAAGTAGTTCAACTATCTTAGTATAGGTTAAGAAAACATGAATTACAAACGTTTTGTTAACACCTAATCTTCATGATTGGGCGAATTTATGTAAATAATTAAATTAGGAATGTGAACAGTCAACGGGAGATGAACTGAACAATCACTCCCTATTGTATATAACAAATACCTACCTAATGGAATAAGGTACGAATCAATTTTTCTGCCAAATGGAGTTACTACCTGGCCTGGCATGGTATCAAAGCCAGCTCCTTTTTAGCTCTCATGCTTCTTGTAACTCCTCTGTCTGTCTGCCATATTCCTTTTACTTGGCTCTCTGTCAGCTAAAAGGTGTCTGTCCATGAATATTTTTCTGTTTTCCATATACCATTTATAAAACATGCGCCCTACTCTTCTGTTGCGCTGTCATCCTGACCTGGTTTGAAACGTTTGCGCGGTCATACTGTAAATAGTTGAGCACTGGCCTGACATTGAACGCTGGCCTGACATTGAAACGTTTGAGCGCTAGCCTGACATTGAACGCTGGCCTGACATTGAAACGTTTGAGCGCTGCCTGACATTGAGCACTGGCCTAGTATACCCTTCAACACTGTGTGATTGAAGGCTGTCTATTGATTCAAGGGTGGAAGAGGTGAGCGAGCAGTATTGAATCTTCATTCAACAAGCTTTAAACTGGAGACCTAAAGTTAGAAGGAGTTAATTCATGTGTTACTTTTGGTCGTAAGTTTCAGTTGAAAACTCCACATGTGTGACCATTTTTTCGGAAAGATGAACTTGGTATTCTCCTCTCATCTTTAATTGTTTCAATAAAGATGCATTTATTCTCAGTAAAAAAAAAGGAGCGCCATTATTTGTAACTGCATTTCTGTTATGCTTGAAGAAAACTGATGTCTTGACTCGGCATCATTGACATCGCTGTATTTATGCTTTGAAATGCGAAGCGCAGGCATTGGATTAGAAAAAAACTTGACCTGCAAGGCTGGAACAACACATGTTATTTGAGTTTTTATTTGGAATGGATGGATTTTGGTACCAGAACGTAAGTTTTGGTTTACACACCCCGTCCTGACATGGTATGGTTGACAGCCTGCCGGTGTTTTTTTCCTATCGGCCCTTCCACAGGCTCGGTAGGCTCATCACTGACTGCAGCAAAGAGATCAACAGCTGCCTTGTCTCCAAAAACGATAACCTTCGCTACAACCCTAGGTTGCATTTTGGCCCGGGACGATCTCGTATTTTTTTGCGAAAATAACGTGAACTTGCTCGACAGGGTGAGCCTTTAACTGAAAAATGGACTCAAACAAGGATCTGGACTTTGGTGAATTTTAAATTCGTGTGAAAGGATTGGTCATCCCATGTTGTATACTGTGCATACATTGAATGATTTTTATTGGTAGCTGTGTACATTTTTTGAAAGGCATTTTCTGTCTGTGTATTGAAGTTGTGATGACAGTGATTCAATGTGTACATGAAAACCTTATCTTAGAAGTCTTAGTGGACAATAATACCCTTTGAGAATGCCCTTTTGAGTACATTTTTACTGTATATTGGTAGAAGTATTCTTTTCTATCAACAAAAGTTTTTTTTTTACAGAATGCATTCAATCATCTCCATGGTAGGAATAGTTCTCACTGGCAAGGAGAACTATCCTGAATGGTCCCAGATGATAAAACACACCCTCATCTTCAATGATTTGTGGAAATGAGTGTGTGTCGGAGAAGGAGACAATGACCCAGTAAACCCTACCTCAGACAAAGAGCTCGTCATTTTGGAAAACAAGAACAGCAAAGCTTATGCATTAATCACAGCATCTGTAAATGAAGAGGTGAGTCACCATATTTCGTCATATTCAACTGCCTTTGAAGCTTTACAAAATCTGAAGGAACTCTATGACCCACATTCTGCACTTGAAGTCGTTCAACTCATGATTAAACTCTTCACTCTTGAACTGCAAAATAATGATCCTCTTGCTCTTGCATCTGAAGTAAAGTCTATAATGCATGATATAAAATCCACTAAGGTTGAATTGGATATTCCTCTTATTTCTTTTCTCAAGGCACTTTGTTCTACTTACTCCAATTATCTTGAGTCATTGCAAGAAAATGGAAATCTCAAAGATATAAACTTTGACTCTCTTGTGAAAAAGTTTGCTGAAAGAGAGAAAGCTTTCGAAAAGAAGACAACCCCTGAATCTTCTGAAGAGACTGTGTGCCTTGCTCATAAAGAAAAGCATCCTGCTCAAGATTCTACAAGAGGAAGAGGTGGACAAAGAGGAAGAGGAAGATATTTCAGAGGCAGGGGGGTAGACATTCTCAAGGAGAAAAGCCAAATTTACACTGTATTCGCTGCAAAAGAAATGGATCACATGATGCCTCTACATGCAAGCTACCATGGGACAAAATTGAGCAGAAAAGAAACCAACAGAAAGGTAAACTGATGATACAGACAAAGGTAAAGCACCTGAATCTGCTCACTATGTTGAGGCACAATGTAACTTTGGAGTAAATGAAGATTTGTTTAATGCTTCACTTGCTTCATGGAAAAATGATTGGTTGCTTGATTCAGGAGCAACCTGCCACATGTCTCATAGAAAAGATTTTTTTGAAGATTTCACTGAC
>APFE030553862.1:97150-108672 GCA_000404065.3 Pinus taeda | reverse complement strand
AGATTAAGGGGGGGAATGTTGACACCTAATCTTCATGATTGGGTGAATTTATGTAAATAATTAAATTAGGAATGTGAACAGTCATCGAGAGATGAACTGAACAGTCACTCCCTATTGTATATAACAAAGACCTACCTAATGGAATAAGATACGAATCAGTTTTTCTGCCAAATGGAGTTGTTGCCTGGCCTGACATGTTTAAAGAATAGTATTACAAATGGATACAAAACGTGTTGGCCTAAGATAGGCTTCTGAATTAAGGAAAAGTTCCAAGACTCATGTACACCATACATCACTAGCCCAAGTAGTGGGACATTGGAGCCACTCCTCGCTCCTCAAAGAACAGACTACAGACTCTCAAGGTTATGTGGGAGGAGCTAAGGTGAAAAGTCTTTTGCTCATACAGTGAGGGGGTATATATAACCAAGGGGGATACTTGACACTTGTGACTCTTCCACTTCCCTCATGACTGTTTGAATTCCTATGACTTTTCGACTTACATGACTATTCAACTTCATATGTTTGTCTCTTGGACTTTCACATTACATTACATTTGATTACAACAAGTATGGCCAATAGTAGTGATGTGGCAGAGACAACTCATGACACAACTCGACATGACACTGCTGACATGTATTGGTTGACTGTGGTGTCCGTGTTGAGCTGCTATGCTACTGAGTGATGGCTATGCTCTTGGTGTATCATATATTCTCCTCCGCATTGCAAAGTGTGCGGGGTCTTTAACGGTCTTGGCATTTTCTTAATGGTGAACATGTATGTGTTCCTTTCACTTGTTGCTCGATGTGTTTCGTACGTGTTGGCATTATGATACAGGTATGACTCAAGTGTTGTCCTTGATGGCAACTCACTCAAATGATAGATCACAGTTCAGACTCACAGAATGAAGAAATAAAGGTATATGAAGGTTCACTATATACCAAGTCGCGTATATACATAGGTTCACTATATACCAAGTCATGTACACATGCAGGTTCACTATATACCAAGTTGCGTATATATGCAGGGTCGCTATATACCAATTAGTGTATACATGTAGGTTCACTATATACAAGGGCACATATAACGTATACACACACTTTCACAGAAGGAAAGGTGCGTACATGTCGGAAAAATAAGTTTCGGTCCGTGGTCTTTGGTCCATGGTATTTGGTCCAAGGTATTGGTCCTACGTGGTTTTGGACCATGGTATTGAGAGAGGCCTAAACCTATATAAGGAGAAGAAGATCATTAGGCCAAAGTGTAAGTGAGCAAGGATTGCATATCTGATGAAGTGTGAGATCTATTCTGTTGGTTATGGGTTTGTGATGCTTTACGTGATCTGAACCAAGGATGCACCTATGCGGTTGATGATGGATGATGGATTGGGATCATAAGGCTTGGAATGTATTATCATTATGTGGTTTGATCATGGATAGACTAGATCTGAATTATTGACACATGTTTTATTGTATAAATGTTATGATATGGGTATGACTGATGTTTGGTATAGCTGCAAAGTTCTGAGTGAATATTTGCAAATGTGTACGCGGGTTAGCTTTTGTAAAAGCATGTATACATGCAGGTTCAGCTCATCAGAGTCGCGTATACAGTATGAAGTATGATATTTGAAGTTGCAGTTGGGTCTGGTTGTTGTTGCAGAGTTCTATGTTCTGCTCTATGTTCTGGTGATTGTGTGTTGATGACAGGGTTTCAGTGATTCAGTATTGGGTGATTCAGATATTGATGATGCAGGTGTAGTTAATGGTTGTATTGTAGTAGTGATTGATTTGTGCTTCAATGTTGTTGATGGGTTCAGTATGAAAATTGGATGAAACACGGCCTTCATATTATGATGTTGAGATCAAGAAGGTTGTAGCCTTCAGTAGGCCAACGCCTACATACTAGTAAACGGATCGGCTAGTACAAGAGCTAGGGGGTTCCAGCTCCCTTCCAGTAGTAGCTAGAGAACGAGAGAAGGTTGTAGCCTTCTGCAGGTGGGTGCCTGTGTACTGGTATGAGTCTGCGCCAGTACAAGATTGTAAATAGGTCTTTCTTATCTTAAAGAAAACAGTAGCAGGTGGTTTTTGTCTCGCATTGGATTTCCACCTTATATCCTGGTGTTCGTGTGTGCTTCTTATGTGTGATGATCTGTTATGATTTACTGCACCTGTTTACTGTTCATATGGTTAATGAAGTTCTGATGCACTATTTAAAGATCAACATGTAACGGATTAAATGAATCATAAGTTTATTGGATATACGCTAGTTGCATTAAACACAGTTGCGTGTACACGCGGGTTCTCTTAATTGAAGTAGTGTATATGAATCTAAGTGTGGAAATGAAAAGTTATTGACTTGCTAATACTGATTCACCACCCCTCTCAGTATTATTTCCAATAATTGGTATTAGAGCAGGTCCTTTGGTAGAAGCTTGATCGCTTGAAGGAGATCCATAGAACAATGGGAAAGAAAGCGCGTTAGAAGAAGAAGACAACTCAAAGGAATAGTGACAACTTGCCGTTAAGTGGAGGTAAGTATTCAGATTCTGAATCACCTCAGATTGAAGATGAACAAGCAAATGAAGCATCAGATAAAATCATAGATCAATAAGATCTATTTAACAAAAGGGAGAGTGTCCTCAAAGAATAAGTTATCGGCTTAAAAGCTCAGCTGGAGTGTGCCTTCAGAGTACATCAAATGTTGCAGGAGAAGAATGAAGAACAAGAAAATGAGATTCTAAAACTAAGGCAACAAGTGGAAGAAGGAAGAAAGTCTAAAGAAATATTGAAGAAGCAATATCTAGAAAAGGAAGAACAACATGAGGTTGAGGTAAATATCTTGAAAGGTAAATTAGAAGAAAATGATAAACTATTACGAGTTCAAGACAATACTAATATTTTGGATGATATTGTTAGTAGTCAAAGGTCGCCTGCTATCAAAACTGGTCTTGGTTTTTATGAATCTATTGAAGAAGAATCTAGCTCAAAAGGTGAGGCAAGGAACTCTAATGAAAAATCTGAAATGCTCATGAGAGGTCAACCCCATCAACAACCAAGGAAAGAAATTCTTCAAAGAAAATATTTTGCTCCTAACTGTGGAAGTGATAGATGGTTATTTCCTCTGATGAATAATGTTGAATGTTATGTATGTCATAATCATGGAAATGTTGCAGCCAGATGTAGAAGTAGAATGGTTCAAGACCGTCACACAGAAAAATCATCTCGTTCCAGGTACTTTAACGGGTATTTCTTTTCTTGCAATATGTTTGGTCACAAAGCAGTTGACTGTTACAGAAGGAATATGAAACATGTAAGATATTATGCATGTAACAAGCTTGGACATATAGCAAAGGAATGTAGGAGAAGACTTTGGGCACCATACCAAAAGGAGAAAACATCATCACAGTCGAAGATATGGAAGAAAAGGGAAGTACAATTAGAAAGATGTGGCATAACAGAGTATACAGACGAGATGAAGGTGTAGAACCTCAGTGTTCTAAATCTCATACACAATTTTCATGAAGACAAGTCATGTGTATATGTGAGTTCGAAGATGCACAGTCGCGCATATGTTCGTTTGAGGAAAAGCAGTGGGACATACTCAGGAAAAAAGGGTCTGCTATGGTTCAGTCAATTATTTGCTCTATTTGATGATGGTTACAATATGCTAATGATGTGTGGAAATGTGTTGGTACTCATAAGATTTTGTTTAGAAGTGATTTTCATCCTAACTTGATGATGATGATGCCTTGATACTTCTTGCTGATATATGCATGATCAGATCTGACAGTGAACAGATGGCACAAATTCAGGGGGAGCATATGCTTCGAATAATGCATTGTTGGCATTATGGTTAGAAGTATTTGGTGATGATGCTTATGTGGCTAAGTGATACATCTTGCTACTTATTGTTGGTTGCCCAAGAGAATGGATTGCAGGTTACAGGTCTGGATGCTGGTGACAGATGCTTATGGTGCAGATCATATATGGTGGACGATAGTTTCTGATGACTATCATGGTCTTGTTTAGATTTCTGGTAATTGTTATAAAAGTCATGTATATCATTTGATGTAAATGTCATGAAAAGACCCAATTTGTAACCCCACTTTGCATGGGAAGGATGATGTAATAATGTCTATTTCAATCATGTAGAAACATTTGGTATATCCCCACTTGGTTGGTTGGATGAGTTAAAATGGTGTATCCCCACTTGGTTGGGAGATTGATGTATGTATGAGTCATTGGTGATAGGAAGGTCATACTCACTTAGTTGAGTTGTAGAGTCATGTTATTCTTTTGAAAAAATATCTTTGCAGAATCTGCATGTGCTTAGGGGGAGCATGGACAGATTGGTACATCTTGGCATCTACAAAGGGGGAGCTCAATCAGAGATTTTAGCATGTACTTAGGGGGAGTATGGACAATAGAATGTATATCAAGGGAGAAAATATCTTGGTCCGCCCTTTGCCCTTGATGTCAAAGGGGGAGAGTGACTTGGTGTGGTTGTTGCCATCAAGTCCAAAGGGGGAGATTGTTGGCATTATGATACAGGTATGACACAAGTGTTGTCCTTGATGGCAACTCACTCAGATGACAGATCACAGTTCAGACTCACAAAATGAAGAAAGAAAGGTATACAAAGGTTCACTATATACCAAGTCGCGTATATACACAGGTTCACTATATACCAAGTCGTGTACACACACATGTTCACTATATACCAAGTCACGTATATATGCAAGTTCGCTATATACCAAGTAGTGTATACATGCAGGTTCACTATATACAAGGGTGCGTATAATGTACACACACACTTTCACATAAGGAAAGGCGCGTATAGGCCAGAAAACTAAGTTTTGGTTCATGGTATTTGGTACGAGGTATTGACCCTAGGTATTGGGTCCAAGGTATTGGTCCTACATGGTTTTGGACCATGGTATTGAGAGAGGCCTAAAACTATATAAGGAGAAGAAGATCATTAGGCAAAAGTGTAAGTGAGCAAGGATTGAATATCTGATGAAGTGTGAGATCTAGTATGCTGGTTATGGGTTTGTAATGATTTATTTGATCTGAATCAAGGATGCACCTATGCGGTTGATGATGGATGGTGGATCAGGATCATAAGGCTTGGAATGTATTATCATTATGTGGTTTGATCATGGATAGACTAGATCTGAATTATTGACACATGTTTTATTGTATAAATGTTATGATCTAGGTATGAATGATGTTTGGTATAGCTGCAAAGTTCTGAATGAATATTTGTATATGTGTACACGGGTTAGCTTTGGTAAAAGCGCATATACACGCAGGTTTGGCTCATCAGAGTCGCGTATACAGTATGAAGTATGATATTTGAAGTTGCAGTTGGGTCTGGTTGTTGTTGCAGAGTTCTGTGTTCTGCTCTGTGTTCTGGTGACTGTGTTGATGATAGGGTTTCAATGATTCAGTATTGGGTGATTCAGATATTGATGATGCAGGGGTAGTTGATGGTTGTATTGTAGTAGTGATTTATTTGTGTTTTAGTGTGGTTGATGGGTCCAGTATGAAAATTGGATGAAACGTGGCCTTCATATTATGATGTTGAGATCAAGAAGGTTGTAGCCTTCAGTAGGCCGGCGCCTACGTACTAGTAAACGGATCGGCTAGTACAAGAGCTAGGGGGTTGCAGCTCCCTTCCAGTAGTAGCTGGAGACGAGAGAAGGTTGTAGCCTTCTGCAAGTGGGTGCCTGCATACCGGTATGAGTGTGTGCCAGTACAACATTGTAAACATGTTTTTCTTATCTTAAAGAAAATAGCAGCAGGTATTTGTCCTACATTGGGTTTCCACCTTATATCATGGTGTTCATGTGTGCTTCTTATGTGTGGTGATATGTTTTTGTTTTACTGCACCTGTTTACTATTCATATGGTTAATGAAGTTCTGATGCACTATTTAAAGATCAACATGTAATGGATTAACTGAATCATAAGTTTACTGGATATATGTTAGTTGCATTAAACACAGTTGCGTGTACATGCGGGTTCTCTTAACTGAAGTAGCGTATATGAATCTAAGTATGGAAATAAAAAGTTATTGACTTGATAATATTGATTCACCCCCCCTCAATATTATTTCCAGCATTACGTTGGTTCAACTACGAGAAAGTCTTCTAGCATGCGCCCCTTCTTCGTCTCGTTTGTCATCGTGCCGTGTTTCATTAATGTAGATGTTCCTACAATCGCTCATGACAAGACGACATCAAATCCATAAATATCCTATTCTAGCATGATGCATTGTTTTCCGTTTCAGGTGCAGGTGGCCGGGAGGGAGGAAAAGGCACTGTAACTGTGCAGAGCACAACTCAGGTCAGGATGAGAGGCTCTGAAGCACTATCGAGAAAAATTGTGTAGATGTCATTGGGAGGTAGATTTGCGCAATCTAGGACAACAGTGACAGTTGAAAGGTAGAACCCAGTTGGGCAGAATTGCGCAGTTCCTGGGAGGAAGACAAGGTATGGTGTCAGGAGGAATTGCTGGGAAATTCTGCACAGTTTTCAGGATGAGCACTGGGCAGGTCATCCAGGGGTCCAGCTAGGAATTTGCACAATTTCTCGAGGAAGACAGGGCGGGTAGCGGGAGGCACTGATAGACATTTCTACATAGTTTTCTAGAGTAAGGTTGGACCGGGTTGTGGGGAGCTGCTGGTCACAACTGCGCAGTTTTGAGGGACAGTATCAGACAGGCAACAAGGGCCTTCCGGACACAACTGCGTAGTTTCCAGGATGAGTGTAGAGTAGGGAAGCAGGGGTAGTGCCAGTTAAAACTGTGTAATTTTTAGGGACAAGTCAGAGCAAGCCAGCAGGGGGGACCTGCAGTCAAATCTGTGCAATTTCTTGGAATAGTGCAATGCCAGGCAGCAGAGGCCTGAATCACATGACTATGCAGTTTCTATAGGCAGTGCAAGGTAGGCAGTTGGGCATGTTTGTGCAGTTTTGGAGAGTAGTGCAGCCCGGGATTACAATGCGGTTGAGGTTTCTGGTAGAGCAGAAGGAAGCTTGATGAGTGATCTTGCAGGATGTGCAGATTGGATTGGACCTGAGGGCAACTTCTGCGCAGTTCTGGGAGACAATCAACTTGCTCACTTCTAGGATTGCACAGTGTAGACTATCCTAGAGGACAACCTCAAGCTCTGTGCAATTTTGGGCAGTAGAGCAGGGTCACTGAGAGCTGATATTGCTCAGTGAAACTCAGTCGAGGTTCGGTGAAGGAGGGTTGTCTAGTCGAAAGATTTTTAGGAAAAATGGCTAAGTGTGAGATCAAGTGAACTTGTGCATACATGACATTGTGATCACACACTTAGCATGACTCAACGACAAGACACCTCAAACCAACAAGACAAACATGTGCTTAGTGAGGCTGTCTTAAAAGTTAAGAGTGACCAGTGCGACACTTGAGATAGATCTTTGAATGACTGTGATGACACTTGCGCTACAGTGCTTGAATCTTTGTGTGTGAGTACGACTGATGTTCACAGAGCGAAACAACTCATGAACATACTGACAAACCTTCAAAATTGCCAAAACAAGATCGCAAGCATGACATAGCAATCAACATGCTAAAAGACGACCAAACAAATCATGGAATGAGCACGAGTGTTTGCAACCATCAAGGGAAAAACCAAGGAAGGCTCTGAAATTTGGTTGTAGGCCAAAATTTTGGAGGGTTTTGCAGCTCCTACAATAGTATCCTTGAAAAAGGTAGGTTAACCTTAATTCCACTCTCTACAGACTCACCCTCCCTATCACACATTCTTTCGAAATTACCATCATGCCTACTTTCGTCATGTGGACCCAAGGAGGACCCTCTTTCCTATCCATCATCTAGATTCCTAAGGTCATCATGATGCTCAATGAACTCTTCCTCTTGAATGTTTAGTGCAGGGCATACTTGAAAATGTCTAAGAAAGCCTTCAAAGAACTCAAAAGATGAGATGCTCCTAGGTTCGTGATTATGCAACAATGAGTTATGACCATGGAGCGAGCTCATGAACAATAGTATAAGGACATCCTAGTGGACCACTTTCTCCTTCAAAACATGCGCAATAAATCTTTCTACATGATTAATTGCAAAGAGTGGATCACCATAAAAAATGGGCACCCTATGTACCATCCTTCCTATGACATGAATAGGGTGTCTAGTGATGCTAGCGATGTCCAAAGTAGGGAAATCATCAAAGAAATACATCCTATTGAGATATACATGTAAATTATGTAGGAGTCACCAGATGAGTTTAAAGATACCTAGAAAAATTCTTGCTTCACCCTAGAAGCATTGACCTTAAAATTCCTTGAAGAAGTAGGGCTTCGTTCTTCCTATGGATTCACCAACAATAATATATCAATGATGTTGTAAATGAAACAAGACACATGTCTCGTTTCCTAGACAATGGCACCAAAAATGTTACCTCTCAAACTAGCAGGGGTCCTAGGAGGGATCCTATTAGTGTTCCATGGGGACTCAACCCCACCCCTAGGGCTCTAGTTTCCTAGCTCCCCCGCGCTCTGGGGACTTGGGGACGAGAAGGGGTCATTTCCCCACACTTCCAAAAAATAGGGTACGCAAGGGGACGTGCCAGGGGGATGTTTCCTTGTGCTGAGAGGTCGTTTCCAAAAAGGGGGTTGTGAGGGGTAGTGGGGGGTCGAGGGGCGGGGTTGAGGGGACGGTGGGGGTCGAGGGACCCAATTTTTTTAAATAAACTTTTGTTTATAATTAAAATTTAACATTAGTTTTAATACTTTAGGGTTTCACTTCGTTTTCTTATAAATTTAATTAATTATTCACCCTTGCCCCTCACTCCATTCGCAAGACGCTCCTAATTCCTCTGCAGTAGAGAGGAATTGGTCCATATATAGCTTCATCCACTCTATCAAGAGTAACAAGCTTACCTCTAAAAGAGTAGAGAAGTTAGTTGTTGTGCACAGTGCCTTATGTCTTGAGCATAGGAAGACACTTGAGTATTTGAAGGGACCAACAACATGATGGGATGTTGATACAGAGGATGATGCACAGGTAGATATGGAGGAGAGACTTGATGATAGATAAATGGGGTTGGTTGGTGTGCCACTTAGCATGTTTGAGAATGTTAGTGATTCAGATTTAGATGGTGATATGGTTGATCCTTATTTAGTCATGCAGTATCTAGATGCAGAGACTAGTAGGGAATTACCTTGAGGCTTGAGCAAAATTATGCTCGTTTATCTTTCGATATGTTGATGTTCTTATGTTATTATTCTATAAAATTTTGACTCTTAATGTATCAGACTTGACTTTTATAATTTTATGTCAATATTCACTGTTCAGTATTCAATGTTCATAGTAGGAAGTGGAACATCAATATGGTTTAAAATTTAATCATAATGTATGATGTATGATTATAAATTAGAATTTTAAATTTATATGATATTAGATAATGATATTCATATCAATGATCATGCTTTGAAACTTTTCAATTCAAACCCAATTGTCATAGTGGATTCAATTTATAAACTATATTTTACATTTATAAGCTTTTAAGACCTTGACGTCCCCCCCACGTTTCCTAAAAATTGGCGGGGAGCTTTTGTATAGGCCACTCCCACATATCCTCGCTCCCTTGCCCCCTCATCTAGGAACCTTGGTGGAACATTGGATCCTATAGAGCAGCTACTAGGTCAAGTGGCAACAATGGAACAATAGCCCACTATCACTTCAGCTATAGCTCCCTTCTTTTTACGGACTTTCACTAATGAGAGGATACCCAATATAAGAGGAATCACAAGGATGAATTGTGAAAATTTCAAGATTGAAATCCTATTGCAGCAACTGGTATTATTTCTTCTAACTAATAAATTAATTATTCAGTTTATTGCCACACTAACATTGAAATAAACACACAAAAACCTTCACAAATAAAACTATAGAAAACAAAATAGCCCTGGAATCTGAGAAAATACTAGCATACACAGATAAAATTTGACACCATTATTTTTGGATAAATGTCCCTGGAAAAACCAACCATGGGAAAACCAATGCAATAGTGAGGGTTATTATTATTATGAAATGGTGAATATATTAGTAGAATCCAGATGCTTGAAGTTGGAAATCCACAGCAAGAAAAATTTGGGAAAAATTATTGAAGGGAATTACCTTTCCTCCACAAGCAATTCCAGCACAAGCCGCCTTCAAAACAATCGGCCTCCTAGACCCTCTGCATTAGCCTCTGCACTCTCTGCACAATCTCTATGATGTCAACCCTCCAAATAGTCTCCGATGAAGTCATTCTGCCTGCTACTACTGAGGAAATCATCTCACCAACACTCTGGAACCTCTGCCCGACCTCTGGAACTGAGAATGAATTTTTCCTCAGCTAAATCAAACAACAAATTTGAAGCAACTGCGCAATCCTCATCATTTCCTCACTAGGAATAACTCGCCTTTCTTGCTACTACCTCACTGGATCTGGAAAACTTCCTTTAGATCACTATCCCTACCCCTCACTATCTCTGATACCTCATTGAAGCTCGAAATCTCCAGCAACTGACTGTTGCTACTCTGGAAAATAGAATTCTCCAAGTGACTCTGCTGCACTCTCCATCGCCACATCGATCTCCTCTTATAATCCACTGTTGGATTACCAAAAGCCAAGATTATAACTTAATCAATGTCTAGGATCATCTCTGGATCGATCCATGTGAGTTTCTAGACTCTTCTCACCTTATCTCAATTAATACTGATTAATTAATCATATTAATTTTAGACTTGGGAAATATTTAAAAATCATTTAATAATCTAATTAAGACATTGTTGTTGCACAGATTGTCATGACAATGCTTAAACCGGGGGCTGTCACCCTGATCCCCAATCCCTCCATTTAATCCGTCTCCCGAGGCTAAGGGGGGTAGACCCTATGGGATGAATGAAGACCAACTGTGGACCAGTTGGGTTGGGAGACACAACAAGGGGAAACAAACACGTGATTGATTTTATAAGTTAATGTACCAATGCCTTAAGGAGCTAATGATTAAATGATTATTTATTAAATGTTGCAGAATTATAAACCATGTAAAACAATCATTTATCATCAAATAACCTAAATGATGTAACATATTCAACAAATGCACAACGCCTTAACGATGATCCAACAATTAAACTTAAAAAAAATTAAATGCTTTAAATGATCATAAACTTTAAATGCTGACCAGTTACCACTTTCACGTAGCTAACTTCAAAATAAACATTAAGTGCATTTAACTAGATAAATGGAACATAGAGACATCAAATATGAATTTTTCAATTTTTTTGTTAAGCTTTTTCAAAATATTTTAATTTTTATATATTTTTATATTTTTGCATAAAACAGAACTAAACTAAGCAAAAAACTAAAGTAAATAAAACTTAAGGTTATTAAAATCTAATTCTAAAATCAAAGTCCTAAACTAAACTAAAACTTTAATCTTAACTAAAATTTAATTCTAAAACTAAATAAAAGAAAACTAAAAAAAAA